>JAOPGA020000762.1:0-148666 GCA_026419775.2 Acrasis kona
AGACAAATTGTGGGGAAACAGATGACACGTTTACCATTCTGAGACCAAATGCTGTACCAAAAGCTCTTGGTGATGATATTGAGAATCTTGTCAGCAGGATTAATGCGAGTAAACTGTTTGGTCCTCAAGACTTCGATGCAACGCGCGGCAACATTTGTTTGAATTTTGGCCTTGTGAAGGAATACGTTGTTGGAAGATGGTCACACTCTGCCCATTTAAACAAAATTTTGGACTCTGAATTTGCAGAAGAGGCTGTCGATGTTTTTGGAAGGCTAGGACATTTCACATTAGATTATCTGCGAGAGCATGACAATGCATCATTTGTTCTGATTCAAAATGCTATGCAACTGCTTCCAAAGGACCTTATTGATACATACCCTCTTCCGCTTCCCAACATGTTTATCAACATTGAGAATTCACAGTGCCGCGTTCATGTCGATAGTAATGATGCAGCAGACGTTCTTGGCCTATTGTTTGTATTTAAATCACAGGATTGTCGAGGATGTAACCTTTTATTCCCTGACCTCAAAGTGGAATTTGATTTATGTCATTGTGATTTGCTTCGAGCACGATTTAGAGTTCTGAGACACCAAAATACCCCTCTAGAAAGTGGTCATCGGACATCAATTGTTATTCCAATCCACGACCGAATTGCGGACCTCACATTCCAAGATGCGGAGAATAGGGGTCTTATTGAATTGCAAAATACGGGCACCATATACATAAACGGACAGGCGGCTAACGCCCCAAGAGAAGGCCTGAAATGTTTCATAAAGAAAGGCTTCTCTAGCAATTTAAGAGCCAGGAAACATGCGGTCCAAAAATAAATATCCGCGAAATACAAAAGCGACATAAGAATGGACGTGAAGAACTCGGTCTCCGCGAAGGGAAATGCTTACTGTTTTGTGGTGATTACAGGTCTCTCCAAAGAACAAGAGGCATCCATCAACACATCGCTCGAATTGATTGAGGTGGATTGTTTCGTCCTGGAACCATTCAAGCCCTACAAAAAATCATCGGCCCAATCCTCACAGACAACATCCAACCGTGCCCCCCAACCTGCAACGTCATCGACTCAAAATTTATTGTAATTATGCACAATGTCGTTTCAAACACAGCGGTTCCAAACCTTTTATCTCAAAACCATTCAATAATAATGTATAGAGGAAATGAAGGATTATTACCAAACACACAATGACGTTCAATAACATGTAATCAAACACTGGAAGTTTATAGGATGTAACACCTTTATTACCAATAACTACAAGATCTCAMTCGTAATTGCTTTGCAAAACTGATGTAACAAATCAACATTATTAACATTTCAGGTTTAAAGCCAGTCTCGAATGTTGTCAATTACTTTTAGTATGACCAGTACATACGATACCCACGCATTACACTTAACAAGGTTTCCAATATTGCCTTGGTTATAAACAAGAATTTGCCAGAAACATTCTATAAATTTATACGTGGATCGTCCATAGGGAATACATGCTAACAATGTGCATCAAGACTCCAAACAAGTCAGAGTTTGGTACGAATGGCATACTCACTTTAGTATTTAAATACAGTGTGGATTGCCACGGCTTTTGAGATCTGAATGTGGACCAAACAATGTGTTGCCCGGGTGGTGTGTTAATTTCTTGTTGATATATTTACCCACTTACTAACGTACAAATCCTAACCAAATGGAGTGTTGATGCCCACACCAGCTTTGCGTAGTAGATAGAACTTTGCAAGCAGTTCTTATTCAATTTCTCCATGCATAATTGGCTGTCTGCCGGTTCCCTGTCCCCTCTTGTTACCTTTCCCGCTGTTTACGTACTGGTAAATTGACCCACGGTTCTTGTACCACTTGCTAATGGTTCCACTTTCTAGCCCATACTTGATGCATACGTTTGTTCTTGAGGTACTGTCTGCTTTTTGAATAATCTTGAGCTTCTCCTTGTAGGTGTAGAGCCTTTTCTTTCTTATAATGGCAGGTGGTCTTAAAAAAGTTTGTTCCTGCTCCTGATCAATTTAAATCTTGGCAAGATCTGACTTGGGGTAATAGCCTTCTTGATGATGTTTACCAATGATGATAAGATGTTTGTCATGTTTTTGTGTTTTATAAATGCTCACAGATGGTTTATGTTTGTTTTATACTGTAGGTCATTGTACTTATTAAGATAAATTTGATAAGAATAAACAGAATCTTGATCGTTATTTATCCTACATTTGCCGAGTACAATGCTGAAAAGAATCAACAAGGTGCAAATCAATCAAAATTGTAGATTTATTTTTAAAAGGTTACCTTCCAGGATTACAAACCTTCTTAGAATCAAGGAAATACAGTATCACATGAAGATCAGCAACATCTTTTGTTAGACTGTCGCTGGGAGACCTGAAAAGTTATTTTTAGACGGCCATTTTTTCATTGGGTTCCCATTGTTAGAAAGGTCAACTTACCGAAACCAGATATATGCATCTTAAGCCATCCACCTCATCATTGTTTTCGGAACAATCGGCAACTAGTTCCTGGAAGATGGTCCCAAAGGGTCTCGTATCAGCTGTAAAAAAATTGTGGGATGTATTCACGTACGATAAAGTTGTTTCTGTTATAGAAGTGGGGCTTATTGCGTCAATGATGTATTATTTTTTTCAATTATTCAAAAGTACAATGGGTCATGGAGCCAAGTTTGATCAAAATGCCATAATCAATAAGATGTCGGACGTGTTTGCGCTTCGAAGAAGTAGAGGCGCTAATGAACAAAAAGAAAACGAACTAAAGCAAAAGGACATTTCCTTAGCAACCAAACTATATAAGCAGCTTTCACATCATCAGACTGCCTGCATGGTAAATTTCCAACACACTTTAATCTAATGTCAATAGAGCTTTTTAGTGGCCCCTAGTACCACTGGCATTACACTAGATGACATTGGAGGTCTAGAACAGGTAAAAAGAGAAGTTAAAGATAAAGTCATTTTTCCGCTGCGGAATCCAGTATGTGTGAAAAACATTTTGTAGAATTTAACACGTGAACAGAATTTCTTCGACAACCCAAAATCTCTACTTCAGCCAATAAGGGGCATTTTACTGGAAGGCCCGCCCGGAACAGGAAAGACAATGATCGCCAAGGCCATTGCAAACGAGTGCAAATGTAGTTTTTTGAACGTCAAGAGGGAGCTACTGCAACATTCGTTATTAGGAGAAAGCGAAAAGGCCATGGCTGCACTATTTCAAGTAGCTCGCGCGATGCAGCCTTCCATCATTTTCATCGATGAGATCGACACGCTGTTCAGGAGTCGAAGCGAAAGCATGCATGAAGTCAGCTCAAGAGTGTTGGGAATAGTTCTTTCGCAAATTGAAGGATTGGAAACCAACAACTCCGAAAGAATAACCGTCATTGCCGCGACCAATCATTCCTCTTCCTTGGATCCTGCCATCTCCAGAAGATTACCTTTGAAATTACACGTTCCCCTTCCGAACGAAGTTGAGAGGTTGGACATTTTGAAGAAGCTTCTGAAGGAAGAGAAATTTGACTTCTCGAAAGTGGATTTCGACAAGATTGTGTCGTCGACGAACCAGTTTAGTGGGGCTGACCTGAAGGAATTGTGCAAGATGGCCTTGCATAATCCAATAGTGGAGTCTACCGACCAAAAAACCGAACTGCGCCCGTTGAGGACGGAAGACTTTACTTCGAATGTAAACAGCATAAAACCAATTAATAAAGAATTACAACAAGAACAAATGCTCAGAAATTTTTGGAACTCTGTAAACAAATAAATAATGTGAAACTTTAGTTTTACTTCTTCAATAATGCTGCCCTCTATTCGCCTCGATTTGCCGCATAAGTAGAATGGGTTCGATGTGTTTGTTGAAATAAATTTAGAAACTGTTGGTTACAAGAGAGAGGTTCGAACACATTTCACTTTTCACTTATTTCGTTTAGTATCGCTTCATCTATAACTGAATCGGAACATTTACATGACGAACCATCAGATAACGATACAACAGAAGATGATACAGAAGATGATTCAACTTCTGAAGGCTCGTATGATGATCCAATAAACAGCAGCCAAAACAATAAACCACCGGAAGTTCTGAGTGTTCCAAAATCAAGAAATACAGAGTAGGTTAAAAATGCTAAAAATCAACTCATAATCAAAGAAAAATTATATCACCACAATAGAGGCACGATCCACTCCCCTTGGAAATGACGATTTGAATGAAATGTTTGAGGAAATGTTGGTAGTTTATGGTCACGAGCCAGAGAAGATAGAACAACTAAAAAACGATACCCTAGTGCACCAAAAAGAAGCAATGTTGTCCACATTCTTGCGTTTGACGGAATTCGACGACGACTCTAGGCACAAAAAAAAAATTATTGACGATTTTGTTGATGTGGTCGATGTTAAGAATTTAAAATTAGATCAACTCAAAGATTTAAGGTGTAGTTTCCTATACGCCAAGCAGTACATTCTTCAATACTTTATCAAAACAAGAGACGGAGTCACCCAACTTAACCGGTGCTGTTCAGCGTTCCTCAACCCAAATAGCATTGACGAAATGAGGTCAAACATTCAGTACGAATTGGTCAGAATCATTCGTAGTTTGTTTAAATGTGATGATGGGTTGGTCACGTTCATTAACCAAGTAAGTCGGCTACTTTCATTAATGCTAAACACGCACCAAAGCCCGATGCCGTTCGCTCTCTAGTGCTGGGACTCAACTCCTTTGTTGACACGAAGAAAAAGTGAAATTTTGATGATCATGTCAGGACGGTGGCTGATCCTAGAATCATTGAACAATTTCAAACTATACCATCGCGAAACCGTTCGCTTTGAAAAACTAAGTTATAACATGCATCAAGCGTGTGCCTTGAATGAAGAAAACTCGCTCAAGAGAGAAAATGAAGACTTTTTGACAAGGTCGCTAATGTTCCTTAATGCGCTCCTGACGGCAACAAAAGACGACTTTTCCACTGCAGCTACGCTTCGGAAGGAATTTACCATTGCAAAGGTATGTACACGTATTGTTTTGGACGCTAACAATCAAATAGGTTCCGTTAGTAGTGGATTGGTTGGTACAGAGAGAAAAGACCAGCATTCATAATAATTTACAAGTGCAGATCAAAAGCTTCCAGGAAGTCATGATGGAAGGAACATTACCAGCGTCATCAGACGATTCCAACCAACTGAGCAGCTCCATTGCAAGCAAATTGAGAGGACTGCCCATCATGAGCAACTTTGTTCACATTTTACACATACTAAAAGCAAAGGCAGAAGAGACTGATTTTGGAGACAAGTAAGTTTTCGCACGATCCACTCGCTAACCTTCGTCAGAGCATACGAGGACTGGAGAATGTTGGATTCGATGGTAGCAAAGGCTTGCACCCACGATGACTACGAATCAACGGTCAGAGAGATTAGACTGCAGGACAAGCTCAACATTTCACAAAAACAAATATCAAAGTTAGAAAATAGAGAAAGAAGCACGTCCAAACACTAGTCAACAAGATGGTAGCCAACGGTCGCATCACATCACCATTATCACCAACAGTAAGTACCGCTCACATGCAGTCAAGAATGATAAATGATCATAGTCAGCCAACGAAAGAGAATCGGACAATGTATTGTTGGAAGTGATCGCATGCGTACAAAAAGGATTCGACACGTTAATGGCCAACGCCACCCTCAGAATCAATTCGCCCACCACCACCTCCACCACCTCCACCACCACCTCCGTTCAAATCACCATCATCATCATCAGCACCACCACCACCACCAGGAACGAAACCACCATTACCCAATTCACTTTTAGCATCCAAATCAAACAACAAACCAATGCGCAACATGTATTGGAACAATCTACCGAATCATCAATTACAAGATAGCATATTCATCAAGAAGGGATTATCGACGTGTTCGAATTCCATTCCGCTCAATCGAGAATTGTTATCGGAAATGTTCAGCAAATCAACGCTCGACAAGACGCCAAGATCATCATTAACGCCACCCACTCACATTTCGCCACAAACATCTCCCATACATTCCGCACCATCATCATCATCATCTACATCCGCACCATCGTCCAACATTAGATGCAAAAAGAAGTCAAAATGTGTCCATCATCATCAAACAATTCAAATCGTTCACCACCCAACAACTCAAACAATACATCTTGGAGATGAACGATCAACGATTGAACGAAACGGATGTCGATTTCTTGATCAAAGTGACGCCCACCGCGGACGAGATTAAATTATTCAAATCGTTCAACGGCACTTGCGATCAGTTGAGAGAAGCAGATCGCTTCTTTTATGATCTGATGGACATTGCGGACGATTTGGAAAAGAGATTAAATACTTGGCAATTCATGAATCACTTTTACGAATCATCGGGAATGATCAGGCCCGATATAGAGACCATCACCACCGCGAGTCAAGATTTGATCGGATCCGATTCGTTCGGTGATTTGTTGAGCATCGTGTTGGCCATGGGTAATTTCTTGAACGGCGATTCGAAGAGAGGGAATGGATTCAAAATGAGCAGTTTGGACAAATTGAAGGATTTGAAATCCACGAGCGGCAATTTGACCTTGTTGGATTGTTTGATTCAATTCCTACACTCCAACGAATCATCCAGCAGGTGCTTACAGTTGCCGAACGAATTGAAGAGCGTGACCATGGCATCTAGAATCGTACCCGACAAGATTCAATCCGATTTGAAGGAATTGGAGAAGGGATTGCAACGCATCGAATCGATCAAGAAGTCGATCAAGGTGTTGAGCGGCGATTTGTATCACGAAAAGGCGAATCGATTCTTGGAGGATGCAACGTGGAGCATACACAAGACGAGAGAAGCGTTCGTGGACATGAACAAGAAATTAGTGGACATGGCCAAAACATTCGGCGAGGATCCATCCAAGATTTTCGAAAATTGTCAATTGTTTTTTCAACAAATTTCTACATTTATGAATGCATTCGAGGAAGCGAAGGAGAAGCACGTGAATACTCATCAAAGATCAGCTTATTCAAATTTGATTTGTTGATTCTGATTTTGTTATCCTGCAGTGCTGGAGGAACATTGACTGACGAATTGCCATCTGGCAACACAATATCCAGTGCTATAAAGGCTTTGACACTTGCGAAGAAATTAATGACTGCCTTGTTGGAGATCGAGTCATCTACACTTTTCTGGTCGTTGTCCCTGTTTTTGTAGTATTGCTCATTTGGGTTCAGCTGAGAATAATTCTTGATTGTAAGTTGTTTTCCAATGTTATTTTTTGATGTTTTGATCGCTGCTACCACCACATATTTTGAACCATTAATGGTGTTCATGGCAAAATAGTCAAAGCCCATCTGGTTGCTTGGTAACATGCAGAATTTTTTTGGTTTCTCATTACACTAAGCTCTTCTGTCGAGGAATTAGTACCAATTATTTCTTGAACATAATCGCATGAAAAATTAGTTAACCACGGATGTTTCATCTCTATGCCCATTGCGACTGCAAACTTTTCAAAAGCACCTGTTCTTGACATTTCTATCGCAAAAATCTTTTCCACAGCTTTTCCATCACCTTGAGAACTGTTGATGCCATTCATGATCGTGTCGCAGAGCATTTTTACGGCATAATCTTGGTAATCCTCTTGGTTAATCGATATAAATCTAAGTGAGGCAGCGATGGATAATTGTTCTTCCATAAAGTAGTAAAATCTATCGTTGATGATTCGAGGGTGACAAATACCAGCATTAACAAGGTCGATTTTACAATCCATTGGTCGATTTACAAGAAACTTTGGATTGCGACGAAACATATGTTGATACATAATCGATCGTATGGCGCTAATAGTCACGTAATCTTCTACTTGTCCATCACTCGCTCCCTTCAGTATCTTTGAGACAATGTTATCTCGAAAGTCAGCAAAAGCGGTTTCAATAGCAACTGTTAATATCTTCGTCTTTGAAGGTCCTCTAGTAGAGATCAATTTTAAAATTGTTCTCATGACTAGGCGTGGACGACCCGTCAATAACTTAACATTTTTAGGTATTTCGCAGTCACTCATGTCACACACTCTGGATAACATGTTTTGTACGTCCTTTTTGCTAAAGAAGGGGAATGATACATAATGTATGAAATCGTAATCTCTACCAGTGTCACTCATGAAACTTCTTCTCGTTCTCATAGAGAATGTTGTCCCCGCGTATATGACTACGTCTAAATCAAGACTTCTATTTAATTTTATAACCACGTCGGAGAATCCATAAAGCATATTACGAGGTTGTTTAGATTTGATAGAGGTAAATTTACCGGCACAATCAGTGCCCATAACACCACATTCGTCCGCCGCAATTCCAATTAAATTGTATTTTTGAAACGTTTCATTGTTACGAATCTAACAATCAAATCCTCACAGAACTGAAAAGGGTCTTCAATGCGTTTTACCAAACTTCGGAATAATAACAATAGACCCGTTGTATTTCCATTATACTGGCTATAAAAGTATTGTTTTGGTGTGATTTTATGCTCTTGCAATTGGTAAAGTAGAGCAACCAACCTACAACCAATGAATAATGCAACGTTGTTCCTATTGATCTCATCGACGTTCTTGTCTATTAATGTTGTAAGTTCAACGTAAGACTTACCGTCTCGTAAGTCAACCCTATCGGCTGCCGTAACGTACAACAAGTATCCAGCAGCAGCAGTCTTAATGATTTTGTGCGTTTTTCCGCAGCCGGTCACTCCAATAAGCATAATTGGCATCTTATTCTTTTTATTATAGATTTTTTCCCATAACTCGTTATCATGTGCATCATCATCCAATAGACCAAACAACTCCATTGACGGTACGTCATTATGAATAGGCAAATCAATCTTATTGAAACTATTGGGCCGAATTCGCATCATATGGATGCGGACTCGTATTGTTGCTCCTGCAAAGCAATAATCTTTTTAATAGCAGCAGTAAGATTTTTTTTCAGAATTCACAACATTAATCTCAACAGACGAGGCAACGAGAGACTTGCTGTTCGCATGCTTGGACCAGCGCTGGCTGCCAATAACATGCAGGATGGATGCGGCGTTAGCTCTAGAGAGGTTAGTGGTCAGAACGGCCGATCAAAAAGAGTACTTTGTGGAACCGTAACATACATTTGACGTATTTTCATTTTAGACATGTACTACAAAACTTTACGCCCGTCGTTCAACACTTCGAGTCACTCGTGAAGCAGAACAACTCAATCGTGGAGTTGGTGGAGTACTTTGGAGAGAGGATGTGCCGAACGTTCGGTGTGGTTCACGAAAGGTCGGAGTCCTTGACCTCGAATCGAGAGCAAATAAGATCCACTCTTTTGACAGGCCTCTCTGCCAACGGTCCGAAGCGTATTTGGAACTGAGAAGGGGAGTGGAGCGTCTGATCCAGGATCAACCTGAACGAAAGCACTTGAAGAGGGCGTCCAGATACATGTCCTACAAACAAAAGGCGAGGCAGATCCGGATCAAGATGAACTCGTTTAGTGTGGGTCAGGACGCGACACTTTGCTCTCCGTCGAAAAGGAGGAGGGTGGAAGAAGAGGGAAATAAAAAAGCTGAAGAAGGGTCTGGCCAAAATCATTAAAAAAACGGGCTCATACCTTGAGGAATATGAGGCGTATACAAAATAAAATGATTCTTTACCTCCATGTTTTAATAATAAAGGAACAAACCATCAAACTTCTATAGAACAATGTATTGTCAATCCATAAAAACTATGTATAAATAATGGGAATGCGTCCTTTGGAAAGTGTTTTTGATCGGGATTTATCAACTGGCCGATCTATTTTCGTCGATTATTGTAACGATCAGTTCACAGAACATTATACCTATCAAAAACCTATAACTAAACACAATTCATTATGAAATTCGTCTTTTCACAAACAATCTGATCATGATGAACAAGGGTCGGAACATGAACTTCACAGAGGATCAACTTCCCAAGTTTTGAGACAAGGAACCCTTATTATTTATTTGTCGAATGGTAAAGCATGTTATTCATGTACAAAGAAAAGTGGTCTGACTAATCTTGTTCTTCATTTTTCATTCCTTGCCTCTCCAACCACATCTCAAAATGTTGTGTTCCATACTCGTAAACTTCGTGTTCGCACGTTCCATTGTATGCTCCATAGATTCCAACGAATCTAGTGTCAATACGATACTTTCCATCTGGATGATCTTTTCCTTCAGGTGTACAGAATTGAAGTGGATGTTGTTCTAATATCTCGCCTCCTTTAACAATAATTCTATGTTGACGTGCATTTTGTAGAGCAGACTTTATACACGACTCGTCGTCAATTGCTTTACAATCTTTAAATACTTTAGCTACCCATCCCTTAGAAACAATTAACCCAGACCCAAGAGGCAATGGACGGCTACTGTCTGCTTTATTGGATGCTGCTCCAGTGAATATATGAACACTTTTAGATTTATATTTATATAACATATTTTCAAGCCCCTGCTGATCAGAACAACTAGATGGTCCAATTATCACTGTCCAGTCACTTTTTGTTTTTCTACCAATAGCACGCAGAATAGATTCATCACTATTTGTTTCATCTACTCTCTTTACATCAATACTAATGGATGGACTATCTGCGACAACCCTATGTTTTATTTTTACTTTTGCTTCATCTTCCTTCTTGAAAGTTGATAAAGAGAAGTAATGTGGACAACGACCAATGTCAAAGTATTTATTTTGTGGATAGAAGGACTTAATATCATCAATATCTTCTTTTTTGTAGTACCGATGATATGACACCATGGACTCTAAATACGATCTAAATCCATGTGGCTGCATCACGTCTACAACAGATTTAACTTTTGAACATCTATCAATCAACATTTTATCATACATTTGTGGAGCACTGTAACAACCAGAGACTTGAATATTAAGTTTACTCGCAATGTCAAGAAAACAACGAGGAACATCAAGATCGTAGTAGTGATCTTCGGCTTGTTTTTGAATTGGTTCATCGCACGATGACTCAAAGTCTACTAACAATTTAAGAGCTGGCTTGCTAATCAACACGCCTGCGCCACCAAGAAATCTATCAGTATATGGATAATTACACATACCAAGGAACACTGGTTCTTTATGTAAATCTCTGTAATTATGATAGGCAATTGCTCTGTACATGTTTAAAGGAATTACAAAGGAGTCATCATCCGCGACAAAGAACCACCTCACGTCTTCATCTTCTCTTAATACAGCTGTCTTGTACATGTTCTTCATTGCGTAGTAGAATCGGTATTGTGCGGACCAATAATCGTTTTTGCTTCCCTCTACCTCAACAATATTTGAATCTCCGAACCAACTCTTGTAGTTTGAGCGTAGCGAAATGTCTTTTGGTGTGGTTGTGACGATAAAGTTATTTTCTGGTTTGAAAAAAGTCATCCAAGCGGAGTAGGAATGTCTTGCCTTTTCTTCTAGCTTCAAAGATCCCGAAACCATTGATAAGTAAACTTGCTCCTCTCTGACACCTATTTGATTGTTTTGATGTTCGTTGAACTCTGCGCATTCTTTGTTTGGTGTATTCTCAATTTTACGCTGGCTACCTGAATTTATATCGTGATCGAGAACTTGCTCTTCTATCCGTCCATTACCAACTCTTTCAATGTGTGGTCCGCCGTTATAGGAGTTCAAGACAGAAAAATAAATGGTGAGTGTAGTCACAAATATTACAGCGATCGAAAGAACTGCAGGTCTAAAGCGCTTCAGCTTTGACATGTTTTATCATCTACGTTTTTTGTTAATGTGGACCCATAGCCAAATAAAGTGAAAAAATTGAACTATTACAATTCCTTTTTTTTTATAGGAATAATGGTACAAAAACGGATAATTATTCCGGACATCAAATTAGATCCGATCGCATAGGAAGACGATACAGAATAGAATAAAACATCATAGAAACACTAATTCTGACGCAACAATCAGGTGAGCGTTTTGCAAGGAATTCCCCGGGATTGTATCCCAAAAAAGAAAAGCCGCGATCATACCGAAAAGCAGTACCAAACCAAAATATCTTACCGGTCAGAGCAACACCATGGCCAACACCGAATAATATAACCAGAATTGATAATGTTGAAGCTACAAAAGTAGAGGTCATAAGTCAAGACCTCAATTGAAGAGCAAATCAACATTATCAAGACACACAACCAGAACAGCGAGGACAAACTACACCGCATGGAGGAGTTGATGAAACAAAAAATACAAAAAGCAACCGAAATCACCAAACTCGCGACCATGCTTAAAAACAAACGGATAACCTTCTTACTCGTTTGGAGAAAGCCACTAACGACCAAGAGAGACAACAAATCAAACAAGAAATGGAAACTCTACTGAGTCAAATGGCGCTGGTGATGCATGAATCACCCCAAAGATATTAAGACATCCTCTCACAATCAACAGATGAATTAGGTATTGCCAAATAATCACGCGCGGCTTGCGCCATTATGGATACTCCATTTTGTGATCCTTCCACCATTTAATGACATCAAATCCAACATAATCATCAACTAAACGTCCATCAAAATAGTTGTCAACATCACATCTGGTGTCAGCACGCTGTACATTTTTCAGCATTCTGTCAACTATCCAAGCTTCATACAAGCAAATCTCATGGACAAATCACACTAACCTAGATGCCAGGCGATTATCGGACTTGATCGCATGAGGAAAACCATAAGAGGTACAAATAGTAAGGAGATAATTACCAACTTCTTCTATTTTCTTCGAAACACATGCGGAGAGCCAAGTAAAACGAGAATTCATCAATAACCTGCAGAACGTATTTATGGCCTCATTTACTTTTACTCATAGAAAATAAATCGCAATGGAGTGTTTGCGTTGGTACCATAAAATTTGGATCAAGATGAAGGCGAAAGTACTTTCCATGGTGGCGATAATAGTTGATGTGTAAGATAGCAGAGAAGAGTTCTTTCTTTGGTATCGCATAGTTCCTTTCATACTCACGCAAAACTCTGGAATGAAAACCTAAAAAATGAGTCTTGCCGTTTATAATTTGAAACATGCCTCCTCCAACAGCATCGTCAGAGGCATCTGTAGCTAATTCAAGAGGAGCAGAAGAAGATGCATTTTTAAAGTTGACTAATTGATTTTTTGTAATCACAAGACGCCCTCGAGAAACATAATCACAAATGATCAATGGTAAAATGTTAAAATGGTCATATAGCGTCCTATAAATAATCGTATTAATAATATAAAAGACGTAAGAACAATTATTCTCTTGTCATTATAAAAAAATGAAGAGAAATCCATCTCACTCTACAGCAAATCCTATCTACCGCTCTGAAGTTACTTCATCAGACCATTCAGATGCCACATCTACTGAGCCAGGCACATCTTACGAAGGATATTCTAGTCCTACAGTCACTCAGCAACCGTTGTATGACGAAGACACTGGTTCTGACTCTACGATTGATCAGGATACCAAGTATCAACGAACACAAGGAAATCAACAAATAAAAAGTGAATAGTAACACCTTCATGTTCTTTAACGAGCTTGTAATTTTGTTTGACAAGTAAAAATGGTAACTAAAAAAAGCCAACTAGAGAAAGCGAAGAGGAAGAAGGCATCCAACAAGCTCTGGATGCATTTTTAAATATCTGGCAAAAAGTGGGTGACAGCAACCTCTTCACAGATAAAGACTTTGATTCAACACGAGGCAATATCTGTATACATGTTGGAGTTGCCAAACAACTCTATACCGAAAGGTGGTGTGTATCTGCGCATTATAACAGGATTGCAAAATCACAATTTGCCGGTGAAGCATTCAAGTCACTGCATTAAATATGCAACATTATTAGAACTCTTTTCAGTAAAATAAGGTGATAAATAGCAACAGGCTAAAACATGGGATTAAAAATTAACGCATGCAATAAACTCAACATCTTATTTATAATACATGTATTATTTATTTAAAATTTTGTTTTGAGAATTGCCAGAATCTCCCCCATCTTGGCCTCCATGTTGGTGTCCATCTCTTCCATCTTGGCCTCCATCTTCTCCATGTTTGCCTCTATCTTCTCCATTCTCTCCTCTGTTGCACTGTTGTTGCTGGTTGTGAGGCTCTGTACCATTTTTTCCATTGACTCAACCATCTTTATTCGGGCCTCTGACTGCTTTTTGAGCTCTTCTAACCTCTGCTTCTCTTGCTCCCTTGCAGCAGCAATCTGACGGGTTTTCTCGTGCATCCTGCTGTGGAGTTCCTCACGATCAACTGCCTGTTGATTGTTGTAGCTTGCTTTTGCAGCCTGAATGCCCTCAATAGTGGTGAGAGATTCCGATGATTGTTGAGTTTGCTGGCACGCCTTCCTGTTCACTTCAGCAGCAGCTTCTTCATGCTCCAAGAGCTTCTTCTTTGGCTCCTCATCAGGCTCTGTACCACTGTCATCACTAAAAACTTTCTTCACAACATTGTCACGTTTATTTTCGCCACGTTTAGTGCTTGCTTTCTTGTTTGCTGCAGTCGTCGAGCTTCGCACAGCATTCTTTATTGTCTTTTCAGAGCAACCATACATTTGCATGATGTTCTTTACCTCTACGCTCTGTAAGGTTTTAGGCCAAGACTTCTTGCCACCCTGATGAACACGAATGATTGTTGCCTTCACATCATTTGGCAGACGGAACCTTTTCTTTTTTGGTTGTTTGACTGCTCTGTCGTCTTCATCCACACTTTCATCAGAAGAATCAACATCACGCTCTGATCGACTTTTCCTCTTTCTGCCTCTCTTTTGGTTTGATTGGCTATTATGTTGAGTGTGGCCTTCGGGAGTTTGTGGCGATCCAACTTGTGTAGGAGCGTCCAATTCTGGTATTGAAAGCGTGATTGCTGCTTCCTCTTCTGCTAATCGCATGTTGTAAGCGGTTTGAGGTGATGGTGGACGATCTTCGTCAGAAGGAGAGGTTTGTCTGTGTGTGTCGAGTTGATCCATTTTCCGCTTGAATAATATATCAAATCATGTTGATAGAACAGAATCTAGATTCTAAATTCCTCGTCCCTCTAATACTCCCATTCTATCGTCATCACATATTTGTGTTGTTTCCTTTGATGGATAGTCAACTGGAAATGAACAAAACCGAAAAATCAAATGTGATCAGGGCAACCCTTCTTTGTGCGATTCTGTTCGAGATAAGCACAATCCAAGATGAAGAGGTGTATGTTAATTACCCTTTATTCGTTGAGGACGCAGCAAAATATAGCGGAAAAGGGTTAGGACGGGGAAAAGGTATTCGCAAAAAGAGGCACATTCATCACCAAAGGCGTAGCAACTATCAGTATTTTACAGAATTCCCATCACTCTTTCAGAAAAACACGCATCTTAGCCAAGTCCAGTTTGATCTCATTGTTGAGGATATTGGAGATCAGAGAGAGTATGTTTTGAAAAAAACCAACATCCTTTGTCTATCATATGAGGATATGGTTCTTTTGACTTTAATTTGGCTTGTAAAGTATGAGTCTTACTCTTCACTCTCTTTGATGTTTGGAGTGTCTGAATATGTAATTAGCATTACAATTAATACGATGACGGAGGTGCTCTGCGCCTATTTTATGCGATATATCCCAAACAAACAATCATCTACCACACAATCATCGCTTAGCAGCCACATTTTATTTGTTTTGGATGGCACTATACACATGAGATTGCGACCGCAGAAGAGCCAACATTTTTGGTACAATACTCACTACGAAATGCACGGTATGGTGACACAATTACTTGTTGATTTTGACGGATATATTGCTGCCTTTGAAACTGGGTTTCCTGGATCAATGCATGATTCAACGCAAGCAAATCACAGCCATACTATTCGCAGTGCTATTGGGATGAATTTTGCACTAACGGATTCAGCTTATAGTGGACTTGACTTCTGTGTTGCAGGATATAAACCCTCACAACTCCAGGAAGACCCAAACAGAGTTGAGTTTGATCGTATATCAAGGAGGGAGCAGAAGATTGTAGAGCATATCAATGGCTTCTTTAAAAAGTGCAGGACAGTCAGCAAGAAAAAAGCATTTGAGCACTCAGTACCGCTTCACATTCGCTGCGTAGGCATGGCTTGTGGTTTGTATAACTTCCGAAAGGCGTGTGGGGAATTTTCTGTTAAGAAATCGGAAATGTAATAAAAAGTGCATTGTATTATAAATAAGAGGTTTTGTATTATACACGTGCAATAAAATTAATACATGCCCATTGCATGCTTTATCAAAATGTAACATCCAAAAGAGTTCTATTGTAAAATATTTACAAGAGAATGATCGTGCTACGTTAGCAACCATCCAAAAGGCAATGTTATTAATGCCAGAAAACATTCGTAAGGTCTATCCTTTTGCCCTTCCAAACATGTTTATTAACATTCGAAATTCGATATGTAAGCTACACATTGATAGTAACGATGCTGCAGATGTTGGAGGATTATTGTTTGTATTCAAAATTGAAGACTGTCGAGGTTGCTATTTGTCGTTCCCCAACATTAAAGTACAGTATGACCTTGGACATTGTTATCTCTTAAGGGGCAGGTTCAGAATTCTGCCACACATAAACACAGAGATAACCAGCGGCCACAGAATCTCACTTGTGTGCCCATTACATGAACGTTTAATCAAATTATGCTATCAAGAAGCGGTTGCCAATGAAGAGATTAAGAGAATCAATTTTGGAAAAGCGAGCCCGTCCCGCAGCCTATGTTCTTATACCTACAGAACATTTATCACATAATCTTTAAACGCATATAAGATTATTGCGAATTCCTCTACCGTGAAGCAGGTATTTTCAACTTTTTGTTCTCCAAGGATTTTCTTGATATCCATCCACATCTTTGCTTACATGGACTATCACCTTATTCTTTTTGGATTCGAAATCGTACCAATACCTCCAGTATGCGTGATGGTCTTTTTGTTGTTTTTGTGCAGTTTCTTCTTTAGCCAGAAGAGGTGGGTTGAATGTGGTGAATCATCTCTGAGTGAGATGATGATCGCCTTCTCCTCTGGACGTAGACTGTCAACCAATTTTCATTCTTGTCAACTGTATCACTTTTGGATATCGCCGTTTCTATGTTGTCCCAATATATAACGAACTCGTTATCTCATCGTAGAATTTGTATATGACGTTATCGTCGCCAAACGTCTCTTCGATCTTGGACCATGGTACAATGGGCTCCCCTAGTAACACCATTGGGTATATCAATATAAAATCGATTATATTTCAATCGCTGTTCTATTTATATTCAGTTTTCGAATTCTCTTCAACAGTAATTCCATTTTGTTTCAATTATCTATTAATATATGTTATTTCTTTCGGTCCTTGTATACTATCTTTTCGTTAATCTCCATAATTCTTCTTTTTATCTGCAGCTTGAAGCAATAATCTGTTCATAGCTGGAAGCGCTTTCTTTACGAGTTGTTGAAAATCAACCTGTCCACCGTTTCGTCTTGAAACTTAATGTCCCCAAAACACTCATAGAAGTGCGGTCGATTTTAACTGACCCCATATAATCTCACCAAACCTGAATACATACTAGATTGGTTTTAACGACGTTTTTTATTATTCTTCATTTTGTTGGTCTTCTGTACACCCTGAGATTGTGCGGAACCATCTAATTTGGAGCAAGCAATACCGCCATTCGCAACAATTTTCTTTCGAAGCGAATTTTCCAATTCTTTATCCTGTACTTTATACAAACAAATTCTCAAGTCTTCAAAAACATCTTTAACATTCTTGGCCACATGAACCACAGGTTTTTAGTGGTGAGAAGAATTGCTGACACTTTTCGTGGCTCCTCTCTTGTAATAATAAACGTATGTTTTGATTCCGACGCTCGGCAAACATTTTTTTGTAATTCTTTCAAGTCCATACCAGTTAAAGTTTTTAAGACCATACCCGATCCTTGGTAAATGTACGCTCGATAAAAGATTAATCTACAACAAGACAAGGAATTACCTGAAAGAGAATTTGCAGCATATGCGACTTTATTGAGAGCCGACTCTAAAGCAGTCATAACAATGTATCCTTTTCAAAATCATATTCTTGAGCAATTACGTTACAAATGTATAAAGGTTCTCCTAGTTCGTTTCCGTGATCTTCCACCATGATTAAATGTGCATCCCCCAAGTTAATGTCTTCGTTCCGCGCGGCCTGTTCGTAATTTGTTTTAGCTTCCTGTGACGTGGTGACCATCACGTTCCGATTGATCCCGTAACGTCTCCAATTGTATATTCTATTCTTTGTCTAACTACGCTGTTCGTGTCAAGGTTGGAGTCATCGAGAGTAGGGGAGAAAATGTCAGCGTGCACTGGTTGGTTGTCGGTAGGTATTTGAATGTTTCTAGAAGTGTACGTTGGGTCCTTTGCACGACGTGCTTTCTTTGGTGTTCTATTAATAGTGCGGCCGCGTAGTTTGCACTATGGACGATTAAATAAATTGTAACTTGCAGTACTTACCACCCTTTGTATGACATCTCCGTCGCTTTCGTCCTCCTCATAGCTTTCGTTTTGGTCAAGATCGCCTAGATTAGAACCCCTTCATGTGCCTTCTTTTTTGATATAGTGGACATCTTTTGTTTGGCCTATTCGATGGGCGCATTCTTGTGCTTGTAAATCCATCTGGGGGTTATAACGTTCCTCTCCACGTGCAGAGCCGTCCAACCGCTCATAGGAATACTTGCGTAAATGCATATAATCTTGAATAATATCTAAAGTAGCAGTCATTTGTGAAAATATCAACACTTTATGATTCTCCCTCTTCATTTTTTCAAGTAATTTGTCCAAGATGATCACTTGATAGATTAAATAGGTTGTTATCTACGTACTTACTTTTTCCGCTGTTCAGCACAATGTGCTCTCTTTTGTTTGGCTCAGGCTCTACACCTTCAAAAAGATATGGGTGGTTGCAGCACTTTCTTAAATTAAGTAGGGTGTTGATTAAAGAGGTCGAATTCTTCCCTCCAACCATTTTTCTATCCTTAGTCAAAACTCCTCTATAAACATCACTACAATTGTGAGTTGATAAAACTAAATTCCACGCACCGTTGCATTTTTGTTAACTTTGTATAAAGAATGGATTCATGCTTATCGGGCAAGTCCTTCAGTACGTCCGATTTTTTCCTTCGGAGCATGTACGGTCTCAAAGAAGCATGAAATGTATCAAGTGCGTCTCCACTTAGATTTGATTGAGGGAACCCATCAAATGTGGTTGGATCAATGAAATGCAGTAGAGACCATAGTTCATGGACATTGTTTTGCACTGGTGTTTCCGTCAACAAAAGTCTAAATCCCGAAAAATTATCTTGTAGTGTAGTGTCCATGGCTAGTGCACATGCCACTTCTATTTATAAAAAATCTGTTGATCATTATGAACAGGAGTGGAAGTAAACAGAAGAGGGATAGACAAAAAAGAATCATAACCCAAGATTCAAAGCAAATAGAAGTCCTGACAAAGAATCAAATGGTATATTTATTACCCAATATATCGCCCAAGACTTCAGAAATGGGTTGTTGTTGTGACTATTGTATCTACGCTGTCTGTTTTTGGTCAAACTGTGTTATGACATTGGTACCTCCGATACAAGGTTTTGCGTTGACCCAAGACGTTGTAAGCAACATGAAGATAACAGGCTCATCTTTTAGGTGATTACAAATTAATTCAATATACTTCTCCTCCCTGAGTGACTTCTCCATATAGTTGTACAGATGTGACCTTCCATAAATTAATCTTTTTGATGGAAGGATGGAGATAATTGTATAAACTACTGGATGAATTATTGGGTCCGAAAGTACCCATTTCTCTTGAACAATCTCATAAATGCTCGTCGAATAGTATAAATTCATGATAATGTTTTCCAATCCCGAATTTAATTGTTGATTAATTTTAAGGATTTGAATTGTCTCTTGACTAGTAGTGCCTCTACGATGGGATCTTTGTAATCTTGTAGATTTTCGGTGGGTTAATTCTTCGATACATTAGATGAGGATTAATATTTTCGAGCAACATATTCAGCACGTCATAATAACAAGATTACAGGAGGAGTGAGGATTGAATCATACTCAAATTCAAAATCATTCGATAAATGATGTGTTGAGTGAATTTATAGGACGAGAGGTTGTTAACAGAACCGCAAGGACAATCCTAATAAAATAAAAATATTGCATTTCATAAAAAAGTATATATATTTGAGGTTCGGCAAGTACCACTCAGTAATCCTAATCTCCTCGTCACCAATTATTCTTTCATAACTACTCCAAACTTGCTTTTAAAAAACAATTCTGGAGTTTGCTATTCGTTCTCAAACATTCAAATCTGAATTTCTTGAGAGGCTTAGGATTCTTGTCGCCTCCCGGTCGTATATTTCTTTGCTTTTGAATTGCAACAATTATGTTTTKGATGTCTTTACCAACCAATGCATCTATGTTGTCTATATGAAGACTTATATATGCCTGATTTTTCGAGAGGTGCTCCTTTTGAATAGAGCATCCATAATCATTTGACGGTTGTTTAAGTACTACGCTCATCAACAAGGTGTTGTTGAATTTTTTATCAATTTCGTCATATGTCTCGTGACCTGGAGTTCTTTGATTTTGAAGGATTATTGTTTCTTGATCTACCAAGTCTCTGATTTGCTTATTTTCTTTCTTGTGTCTCTTTCTTTGATTTTCAATGGCGTCGAGATTAGCTTTTCTTTTGTAGAATTGGTGCGTGAGTTGTAGTCTGTTTTTGATCGTCTCTTTAGTATCGACTTTTTCTTTTATGAGACTTGCATGATACTAATACTTTATTGATTTTACCAGAAAACTTGTCCGCACCAAAAAAATCCGCACCGACCATTTCACCACATTTGTAAATTGAATTTAACTTGTAACCATTAGACATTTCTTTTATCATCTGTAGAGCAACTTCATAATCTGTTCTTCTTGTTTCCTCGTCTAACAACAAGACGCCCGCTTTGTCTTGATCCTCTTCCATCTCTTGTTCATCATCTTGTTTTATCCCTTTGATTTCAAAAGCTCCGGTGATTATAGGCAAGTCCTCCACAGTTAAGACTTGTTCTTTCCTCACAATTAAATCTTGAAGAGGTTCAAGAATGAGGCCAAGTGATGTACCCTCCGTCACTGAAGTGAAATGCATGGCTTCAATCCAATCAGTTGATAATTGTTCATCGCCCCTCACAACTTCGACTTTTTTGTGTTCGATCAACGCTTTCATGATGCCCTCTTGAGTCAGGGAGAACGCTACAAGTCGCTCGAAAGGGTCACCACCGGACGGATTTTTATCGTACTCGTCGCAGAGACTCACTGCGACCAACTTTAACAAATCTTGGCTTTGATTTGGTGCTAAATAATTGATGATTCCTTTCACAATAGAGAACGATAGGGGCTCCACTAATTCATAAACAAGTTCAGCATCTTTTGCGTCACTATCACTATCCAAATAACAAACACCAATTCTGGTAAAATCGATAAGGTTTTTAGTAGAAAATCTCACTTTTTGATCCAATGTGCTCATAATAACCATCGTAGACAGACTTTGCGTAATGTTTTGGATGGCGGAATTACTAAACGTTCTTGCCTTAAACCTTTGAACGAGGATTTTATAGTTCTCTTGATACGCCGATCGTATGGCATCAATCAGGTCATTAGTTGATCCATTGCTACCTTTCTTTATATACTGTAACACCAGCATAGTGTTGCGGCGCCTTCCCTTTATGAGATCAAAATATGGGCWCAATCTTTTTTTATCCACATTTTCGAGATTAATAATGGACTCGAGTTCGTTTTTGACTGATTCGCCATCAGGCAGGGGGGAATAACGGGTACGCACTTTAATCGGAAGATTCCTACCGGTAATGCTCTGGAAAACTATTTGGGAGTTTTGCAGCTGAAGGTCTGTGCCGGCGAATGCGATATAATCCCACTTCATGAGGTTGACCACACTTGACCATCCATACAAAAAGTTTCGTTTCAAATCGTACGATTCGGGACGTGAAGGTGCTTCCTCTGCTATGAATCTAAAATTTTAGTATTTGTTGTCTTTTGAGCTTACAAGTCAGGATAATCATCTTTTAAAAGTTGCGCCTCATCCAAAGCGAATCCAATTTTTTTGTATCGGCTATCCTTGATTCTCTCTAGAGCCATCTTATATGCTTCAAAGATCAAATGGCTGGTAAGCTCTGTTTCGAATTTAGTTTCGTGGTAGCAACGGTGTAGGCAATTCGAGTAGTAAATTGAGCTACTGTTTAGTTGGCTAATGAGAAATGCTTTCGGGTCAATGTGTTTATACTCGAGTAAATGAGCCAAGCACAACAGTTTCACCGTGGTTGCCAGTATGCATGTACTCCAAGCTTTCGATACTTTCAGTTCGATCGGATTGTTTTCCATGTTGATATTTTGTAACAACTTCTTCAATTTTCCCACATATGCATCTTTCTCAAGTGAAAAATCACCTGCCGTCGAGTAGCATACATAGCACTCTCTGGCGTGCCTGAAAATTTGATGAGTTTTTCCTGCTCCACTCACTCCAATATACACGTTTGGAACTTGAGCATCTTGTTTGGATAACCAATGGTATTCTTCTTCGCCTCCACCTTCTTCTTTGGTAAGTGCGTACAAAAGCATGTCAATATTGCCGTGCCTAATTGGAAGAGAAACACCATCCTTGTAGAAATCTCCTAAAAGTTCTTTTTGTTTATCCTTGTCAATGGGTGCGTTCAGTTTTAAAACTGGTATCTTGTTCTCCTCATCCGTCACATTTTTAATTATCTTTAGATACTTCTCACATAGCAGTCTTTCGCCCATCACCTTCACACTTTTCTTCGTTGATTATTTTTTGATTAGACTTATTTCCTTGAATTGTTCAGCATGATCAACCATGTTAAGACTGTTAACCCAAACTGATTTTGTTAAGACTGCTTAAACTTAACTCACTTGCAGCCGGAATGCAACCGGAATGCAACGTTATTAATTTGTAATGGACAAATTATTAAACTACATTCCAACTTGGAGTAAAAAAAGTTACCATCTTTGACCGATTTTCATCTTTGCGTATACCTTATATACATGCAATCCTAAAACTACCCTTTTTTGAATTTATCTATTGCTTCACTACTCTATAACTCGTATTTTGGATCATGCAGCGACCTCTGTTTGATGCTTTATTTCGTTGTAAAAGTGCTCCAATGCCCTTACCCGTGATCATCCCTTCGTGGCAGCTCGGAGACGCGAATTAAATTTCCTCTCCCCTGACTAAGAAGTGGAGAGGTTATCAGCAGCCCGAAGACGTGAATTAATTTTCCTCTTCCCTGTCTCTACCTCGTGGGTGTTTGGACACTACTAGAAAGGCTTTTTGTAAACCAGTACTAACCAATATGTAGAAAAACAAACGCGGTAAACGATGAAGCATCAGAGCAACATGGGAGAACGGACGTAGTACTTTTAGAAGACGACACCACACTTTCAGAGGACCAACAACAAGCACTGCAACAAGTGTTCTCTGAGAAAGAAAATGCAATGGAAGGTTCTGCCAATGTTAGCTTGGCAAGTGAGGCTGTCAGTATTCAAGAGGAAAACAACACAGGACTGGCACAAAATGCAGCAAATCCTTCCCCCTCAATAACCATCAGCCCCTCTGGACCTCTACAGGACAACAGTTTTGGACCACAAAATTTACCTGAGGGAATTGAGCAAAGTGTGGAATTTCTTCGGTTGTTTATTGACAAAGATGTAGAGAAACACCTTATCGAACAGTCCAATCTTTACGCGACATACAGCATGAAGGACGACATTAAACAGCAACAAAAAGACTATCGCAAATATCGTGACGAAATCAAAAAGAATGGTACGTACAAACGTGCACGAACAATGACGGAGGCAGATAAACTTATCTCTCGTCTCGACGATGATGACGAAGACCAAGATGATGGTGAGGAACAACTTGTTCAACCAGGTGAAGATGATTTTGTTCCAGACGATGAGGTGTCTGATGTTATAYGAAGTGCACCTAAAGTCGAAACATTTAACAATTGGAGGGAGACTTTTAATCATTCTTCCCGTCCAGTGAAACAAGTCATTACATCTGTCATGTTATGGGGATATATCGCATCAACTCTCATTATGGGCCTTCAGCCATATCCTCGTATCGATCAATATTGGGAGCAAATAACACAATGTACGGTAACCGAGTTATAAAGTCCTTGATTAGCAGAGATAAACGGAGGTTAGTTCACAAGTACCTTCATTTTGATCCCGACTGGATGGAAGAAAAGATGAACAAAACTTCTCGGAAATTTTGGAGGCCTGCTCATGTTGTTGGTATCGATGAGTCAATGACAGCTTTCCGTGGCCAAGTATCATTCCGTCAATTTTTACCATTGAGACCAATCAAATATGGCCTAAAACAGTATTGCCTCGCAGACAAGTTAGGGTATATGTTTAGTTGGTGGTTATACAGAGGATCACTATCAACACGCAAAACCGATACAATATCTATAGTAATGGATCTTGTAAAAGACTTGCCACAGGACAAAAGCTTTCTTTTAGCAACCGACAACTACTATGGTAGTCTGACATTGATTGAACAGTTGAACAAGGAATACAAAAACATTTACTATATTTCAACAGTCCGATCAAACAGACCAACATGGTTGTTCACTCCACTAAATGAACTCGCAAATGCAGAAACAAAGAATGTCAAAATGGTAAATATTCGTGGCCTTGTTGCTCTCTCCTCCATAAATTGGCTAGTAATGGTACTTGAATAGTGTTGTAGCCGTCTCGAATTCTTGGTTCAAAATGTTGACCACGGTCTTCATGGGCGATCTGGTTTGTTTTTCAAAGTATGATCTCCTGGTCTCGTTGTATAGATCGGTGCCGCCGAACGTGGAAATGACGAGCGCATCGCTCAATGGATTGGCCTTCAAGCACACCTGCACGGCATCGGAATAGTTTTTTCAAAATTCATTGTTACGATTAGGTTCTTGTAATACCCACATGGCCAACACATCATCTCCCAAATTTCTAAACATTGATTGTTTGACTACAGAGTTGGTATCCTTTATGAAAGTTGATACCATCCGCATATACATTACGTATGGTTAATCCAACAATGTTAAATCCATCCAACCACATTCCACACTTTATACGTTCGATCCATAAATTCTGTACAGATCTGAAACAATGGATCCAAAACAAGTACAAGTTTGATGACCCTATCGTGTGCTCCAAAATGTTGGAAATTGTCAGTGATATTCAGATCTGAGAAAGTTTTGGGGCGAACTACCCTTTCGGGAATAGCTTTGTAATCTTCTCCATTCTGGATAACAATTGTGACAATCTCTCTAGATTCAGGTGTTCGGCCATCATCCACTACAATAACATGTTGAGTACTTTTGTGTGTTGTATGTGACTTACTTTGTTGCGCATAAATAGGTTCGAAGCTATGTACATTCACTCTTCTTTTCTTAATCGCTTGTTTATCTCCATCTTCATTTGTAATAATTTCTTCGTCTTCTTCGAGCATTATCTTATCAAACTCATCATATGGGAACAGATGAGTATTGATAAAAACACTACCTGCTTCTTTTTTTTCAAGTACTTGTTTCAAAGTACATTCAACAACCGAACAAATCAATACAGGAATTGTAATCACATGGACCAGCACTCGTTGTTTCACCCGGGAATCACTAGAGTTAGAATGTGCTAGCAAGACAGTAAGATGAGATAACATCAAATCAACATTCAGCTATCTGATACAATAATAAGCAAATTTGTTTGTTTTATTATATAATACATACCAGCATCATCAATTGTAAATGTCAAGTCTCTGCAGAAGTACTTACATTACCACTGGAGTCAGCGTGCTTGTGTTTCCAAGTGGTTCTCTTTCGACGAGGTTAGTCCAATGTTCGATCGATTTAATCCTATAGCGTTGATACTGGGTGTTTCGTGTATCTCAATGGTTGTTGATTGTTGTTCAAGTTGCGGTTCATTTTGCGATTGTGAATAGTCGACATCCTTCTACTCCAATGTTCGATTTTGATTATACTTTGCGTAGTTGTCTCCGGAGTTACTGCGCAGTTGTAAAGGTTGGTTCTGGAGTGGGTGCTGCTGTGATTTTAGTTGATCCGGCAGTAGTGACTACAGGTGATGCAGTAGTAGTTGTTTCGGTAATGGTGGTTGGTTAGGTATGGTAGTAGTTGTAGCAGAAGTGGTGGTTGATTGAAACTTTGCGTATGTATGGTCCTCCGCGTCACAGTCTTTTCGGAAGGTTGTGGATCTATTCGGTGCTTCATGTAGGCTCCTGATTAATGTGGATACTAGACTCCATTCAGCGGTTTTGTTTGGATCAGGATGTTGGAATGGCAGTTGTGTTGTTGGTTCCGGAGTTAGAGTAACGGTAGTCGTGGGCGTAACGAGTTTGAATGCTGGTGAAGAACTTGATGTAAAACAATTAGAATCATGCGCGTGTCTCACTTCATTGATGTCATTAAGAAAATGGTTAATGGTTGTTCTTAAAGGCTTCGCCTGCTTTTGTTGAGCTCTTTGCATATTATCCTCTCGAGATGATTGAGTTTGTTGTTTTTGTTGCTTGAGCACCTTCATGTGGTAGTTGTTCCTAAGGTTGTTGTTGCTGTTGCTGCTCCTGAAGTGGTTGTTCTTGTTGTTGTTGGTATAGCTCATAGGGTGGTTGCTGTTGTTGAGTCGGTTGCTGTTGTTGAGGTGGTTGTTCTTGTTGCTCTTGAGATGTTTGTACTTCATATTCCCCTTCATCACTTTCGGAAGCCGAGGATTTCAAATTGCTACTTTGTTCGTCATCTTTATATAGGTGATGTTCTGGTATCTGGGCTGTAAATGTATCTGATCGGTATCGAAGTTGAAATTGGTGTTGTTGAATCTTCGGGTATTGTTGTGCTGCAGAGTAACAATTTCAAGTGTTCAATACGAAGAAAGCGTAGGCATAAAGAGGGCTGATCAAAAAAATGAACACTTGAAATTGTTACTCTGCAGCAATTATTCAACTTACTCAATAAATTCAGTAGAGATTTTAGAAAGAGCGCTGGCGGGCTCATTGGTATTTTCGAGCAACATGATGATTATATTTTGAATATTCAGCACGTCATTATAACAAGATCGCAGGAGGAGTGAGGATTGAATCATACTCAAATTCAAAATCATTCGATAAATGATGTGTTGAGTGAATTTATAGGACGAGAGGTTGTTAACAGAACCGCAAGGACAATCCTAATAAAATAAAAATATTGCATTTCATAAAAAAGTATATATATTTGAGGTTCGGCAAGTACCACTCAGTAATCCTAATCTCCTCGTCACCAATTATTCTTTCATAACTACTCCAAACTTGCTTTTAAAAAACAATTCTGGAGTTTGCTGCACAGCACCTCCACTCTGACCTCCACCACCCACTACAATTTTGTTGCGCGTGGCTTACTATTTTTCTGTTGTTCCACTTGTTGAGTGTTTAGAAAATCTGGGGGTATAACTGAAATTCGGCGAGTATCACCACCCGCAAAGAAAACGTCTACGTTTGAAAATTCTTCATCATGTTCTATATATGCAATTTTGGAATTGATGTTGTTGTATTCGTCTTCAAACTTCTTTTTATGTTTTGCTCCCCCAACCCATACAACAACCCAGGACTGGGTGGGTTGAAGAAGTCTGTAGTAATTCTCTGCTTGATCCAGAACATGGTGGTCTAAACTACTGGTATTTGCTCTATCTCCATTAACTAACAGATCTGCTCCGTGCTCCACAGCCAATTCGTAATCACTTATATAGTACATTCTATCTAATCTTTGACCATTACAAGCAACTTGCGGATCAATCCTGACGTCCAATGAGTTTTTTGAAATACACGGCGACCTACCTTATATTCATGTGGGGAAGAGCCCTTTTTAACGCATGATCAAATGCTTCAACATAAACATCCTCCACATTCGTGTTTTTTCTTTTTGCTAATTTTGTACCTTTAATAATGGATATTCTATTATTACTTCTTCGGACATGATGGAGATTACGCCCATTAGTACATCTTCGTTTTTCAAACCTTGCTTCATTTTCTGAAAATTCGCGCTTCGCGATATATCGGAGATCACAGTTGATTCATAATGTTGTTTCCATAAATCAAGATTCAATTCATCGTTTTCTTGATATAATTCATCCATGCACTTGCCGAGCGTCTGCGTGATACCTTGCGCTCCACCGCTCTGAGCATAAATGTGTTCGACGATCTCTTCGTTTACTCTCCTTCCCGTCTCTTGCTCATACTGTCTGAATAAATCTTTCGTCTCGTCGAACGAAAAGTACGGCGCGGTTATCTTCTCAACAACATTGAATGGCGAACCGATCTTGGTGTGAATGTAATCACCGACGTAATTTGTGATTCCGAGGACTGATTGTAGCACGTAACCTGTTTCAGTATTGTCTTCGGCGCCAGATACTCTGCTATTCTTTATCGATCTTAAAGCGTCTAAAAACAAACTCCTATCCTCATTCCGCCAAGTGCACATGGCATCCAATTCGTCAATGATTAAAACGACTTTTGATTCACGAAAGTGCGTGCTACGGTTACCAAATAACTTGCGAAAAGTATCCATGTTCAATTCTTTTTCATCTTTAACCTCGAATTCTGCACAATCCATTAGTCCTTAAGTGTACTTACTAAACCAGCTTCCCCTTGCACAGCTGAGATCATGATCATTTCAAAATCCGACCGTAAACTTTCTATTAACGCTTTGGCCCTTGTAGACTAGAAAAGTTGAAACCAAAACAATGTGTTGAATTACCTTTCCGCTTTGACTTGGTGCAACGAGGGTGATGAACGCCATACGCTCGATTCTTCCTCTCAGGTTTAATTCATTCCATGGAGAGGGATCAACATAGTAGTGATACGCCGGGATCAAATCACCATTTGCAGCGAATACTTTTGTATGTCTCCTAGACTTTGCAACGATTTCTCCTGTATCATCGCCTCCTTCATCTTTTGCATCATGCTTGCGCTTTAGTGATAGTTCTTAAAAATGAGTGAACAGTATACCAAATGAATTACTTTTGTCTTCTTTGTTCATGATTTCGCAGAGTGGTCAGGTTTTTTTTGAGACTTAATATATTTTGTGAAATTGTATGGATAAAATTAACTTTTTGATTGAAAATTGAACGTTCAATTCGAAAAGGTCAAGTCGATCTTTCAAAATGTCAAGACAATCACAAGGGTATCTGACATTGTAGTGTCATGTAACTTATTAGTGTGGTTGGATCTTGGGTGGTGATTGGTACTGGGGTGTAAGTTTGTTTAGACTTGTACTTTGGACCCTAGCAATAAATTTAATTTCCGAGTAGTATTTTTTGAGTCCATCTCATTACTCTCTCTTGTTCTTAACTCGCGCTCTTGACAGTCTCAACAGACTTTGGAATTATTTTGTTCGTTCTTCTTCTTACCAATCACAACTGATATTCCTTGGCAATATCCTAAATAACACCCATTGATAGCACTCCAAGTTTGACGAGCAAGCGCCTTCATCTTTGCGTCCAAATCAGTATCTACTGTTACAATATCGAATCTCATTTGTTGAATCTTGTCAAGAAAGCAGTTGAATATTGGTATTGTTCTGGTTCGTAGATAGTTGATCTCAAAGCACGCAGATGTAAGAATGGAATCTATACACTTTGCTTTTGGAGATAAAGTCATTAAACATGTCGGAATAAGATATCAGGGCAGTTCTCTAATACTCTCTGGAACACTCAAAACTTTGGCTACTATTGGCCAGCAGTCTTGTGTTGTAGATCTTGCAAGTGCAAGGCCATCAAACCCAAGACTAATAAAGGTGCAGAGTATATCTGGATACATACTGAGTTTGTCCTTGAACGAATCTCCGTCATACCAATCTTGTATAGTATAAGACATCTTTGTTTTTTTGGCACCATGATTGCATGATGGACAACGTTCTTGGTCACTAACTATCTTCGTCCATGTATGGCCCTGACAATTACTGCATGTACTTAACCACAATCTTTTTCCAAAATACTGTTGAATGTTGTTGTGGTTTGTATGATTTAAATGCTTCATCAAAAAAATTGTTCCAAATGGTGTTGGTAATCTCGAGGGTTATATCCAGCATTTCGTTCGGCGCTGTCATCGCACTCAGAGTACTCGTCAGAGTCTGAATCACTCATGTCAACGTATTCTCTAATTTCTTCTTCGTCTAATTCACTTGTCCAATCATGGTAAGATTCTTGGGCAGCCGAGTCCACATCATTTACGTCGACATTAGGTCTTCGTTGCTTTTTACATCCTCCTCAAAGATCCTTTTCTTATGACGAAAAAAAGTACTCCGTCCAACTTCGGTATTTGTGATAGGGCTGATATATGTTTCCATATTTTGTAATAAAAGTTCCAAGAACATTCTTAGTTGACGTCCAGAAATCTGTCGACCGAAACATAAGGATGAGGAGATAACAAATGTTTCTGAGAAGTCGCAGAAATTCCATATTTCTAACTTTGACAGTTGTGGATTCCACAAGTTGCCTTCAACATTTCTAACGCGGAGCCAGCAATTGAGAGAATCGAAGACATCCTAATGTCTGCTATTAATTCGTTCGCAAACAGGAAGAGCAAGGTGGGAAGGCCGATTGGATCACAGAACAAACAGAAGAAGGAACAAACTCCAAAAGCGAAGCCACTAAAGGCGAAAGCAAATGCATTCAAGCGCAAAGCTGAGGAAGAACCAAAAGAGGCCCCTGTTAAAAAGGCAAAGATATTCGTTCGTAGGGCAAGACCCCAGATAAGGCTGCGAAGAAATCATCGAAAAGCAAACAAGCAGACCCACCACAGAAGGCAAATTCAAAAAAGAAGGCAAATTCAAAAAAGAAGGCGCCTGAAGAAAAGGAAGACGAAGTTGAGAAGGAGACCGAGAAAAGAGATAAGCAAGAAGGGGAGAAAGAAATAGATTCGGAAGAGGAGGTTGAAGATAGTCAGGATGACGAAGACGAAGAGCAGAACAAAAAGAAAGCTCCAACGCCAAGATCAATCGTCATTGCTTGAAGTAAAACACTTTTCAAAATTCATTATTTTTCGTTAATTCGACCTTGAATATCTGAATACTAAAAGGCAGACAACGAAAAGTCTGTAATTTTCGTCTTTCAMCTCAAAAAAGTCTCACAATTAAAAGGTTGGTGCTGGAAATTGATCGTATTGTATGCGAAGGGCTTCAAAAACACTTTAAAAGTAATGAAAATAAAACTCAGCACCGGGGAATCGAACCCCGGTCACAAGAGTGACAGTCTTGTATTCTACCACTATACTAGTGCTGATTTTAAGATTATTTTAATTAATTTTAATAAGAATTGTATATTAAAAAGTCTAGATTTTTACAAGTGGCACTATAGAAACGAACCAGGCGTGTCAAATAAAATTACGAAGGGCTACGTATGCACCAAACATACAATATTTAATAGCACTATTGCATCTTCCTACAAAAAATACTTGCAATTGCCTAAACAATCAAGAAATTGACAATTTGGATGACTTCAATGACTTCGGTGGCTTTTCATTTGACGACGATACTCATCAAAGCGACGGGGCTGTTCAAACAATGAACCGTAATACAGAAATTCAACCACCTCAGTTAGAAAATCGCATTACGAGTTCTATTCATGAACCAGATTCATTGTGTGAACAAAGTGGTACTCAAATAAATCCCACGACAGATACGAAGGAGATCCCAAAGATGAAATTGTTGTAAAGAGAGTTCCACACAACATCAACATTACAACTATGAATTCAACAATAGTGGAGTTTATGGGAATGAAGTTTGTTGAGCAAGATGCTCTTTTTATTTTGGGCACGTTCCTCAAACTTCGAAAATGATTGAGAAAGTAGTGTTGGAAGATCTTGCCCAAAACGATCCATATACTCTGAAACATATACATGAAGTCAGAGAGAAAATACAACCGTCAGACCAATATCCGTTCATACTTCCAAACTTTTATGTCCCACAATTTGCGGTTGTTGGAGACAAGTATTTTAACAAGTCTTGTCGGGGGCCTGTGAAAGTAATGAAAAAATTTATCGATCATGGGGTTATAATGGTAAAGGAATCATTTTTAAAGCTATTCCAAACGCAGGAGCCATGCTTTGTGGAAATATTGAATAAGTCAGGTCCCTCTATTGATGCATACACAATTCATATTACAGATAAATCCTTCTTTATCAATATCTTCACAAGACGCAAACCTCAACAATTTTTTAGATATTGATAGTATGCTACTGGTACGCAAAAAAAACAAGGAGTTCCGGTTGAAAAAATTGTACAAGCAAGATATTATTGACCGAATTGAATTGTTCCTAAACACCCAGCTTGGAGTTGGTAGATAGACACTCTAACCAGACACTCTAACTCTAAACTTTTTAACCATATTTGGACACACTAAATAATTTGCCCGCAAACACTACGGTTACGAAGACACAAGATGGCGCAAACACAAGAGTCCGTTAAACACAGCTGGCGCGACGTCTTCGAGACCTGGCAGAGTTTATGTAATTATGTTGGGCGTGCTTGTCTAGCGGTACGTTCCTGGACAAATATAATTAAATTCAAGGTCCTGAACTGAATTGAACTCGTGCCTCTTCACGCGAGTCTTGAATTTGTCGCGAATCGCTTGGTAGAGAGATTGCTTAAGACTTGCGGTAATGTCGCCGATAGAATTATTATGAGCTTCGGCGCGCTCGGCGGCAGTCCTGGATATAATCGCGACCGCATCGGTAATGAATGGGACAATTAGATCCCGGAATTGTTCTGAAAAAAATTCCTTCTTCTCTCCGGTAACATTGTGGTCATGTAGTAAGGCATCGAAGAATTTAGAAGCCTTAGAAGCAGATGCCCTGATGTCGAGAGAAGTCTTATTCTCTGCGGATAAAGACTTTCGGTATATGCCGAGTTTTTGATGTAATAGTCTTCCGCCTGAGCGAGGTGAGACTGGACAATGTGATTAAAAAGTCTGACATAAAATGCAAGAACGGTGCGCGAGTAGTGTTATTGGTTTGAAATATTCCAAAGAGGTTTAGTTCCACAAAAATCTTGGGGACTCGTGCTGGTGGTGCCTGGCTGCATCAGTTGAAGTACAACGATTTGAGCAATTAAAATCACAAACTTTTTCTAGAAGTTCTGGAAGGCCGCAAAGGTTTTCTAAATTCTTTAAACAACTAAATGAACTCGCGCGAACAATCACACAAACCCGTCGTGAGTGAAAGAAGATAAAAGTTCATGGCATTAGATGGCTAAGTAAAGTTGCAAGATTGTAAGCTTACCCTACAACCATAATCAATATCATGTTCACCGCAAGTTATAAAAATAATAAACACCTTTTGTTGTAAACTTCTTCATTACCGATGCGGTATAACAAACTGCAATAGCTGTATTGATTTGATTCAATAAGGAAGCAATGGGTGCAATTGATTGAATAAATATAATTTTGACCACATTGATGAACCTGATAAAGCCCAAGTAGAGGTCATAAGATATGATATGAAGCATTCTGTTAATGGAGTGACACCATGACATGGAACACAATCCAATGTTTGATAATATAATCTTTCAACAACTTGTAAGATAATAGAATCAAGTTGCAATGACTTGGAGTTCTTAAATAAAATGTACCTCCCAGTTTTAATTTAATTGCCACCTTGGGTGATATCTGAAGGGAATTTTATAAAAAAAGTTCTTTATCTTCTAATTTTATAACTTTGGTGACGAATGAAATACAATAGCTTCTGTGCATCTGAAATCTTCAAATTACCGGTTGTTTTGGTAGGTTTATTGCATTCCAAGTCTAATTTGGTAAATAATTTCACGCATGAAACTGGTGTAAGTCGCCTGACGCAACCAATCACTCTGAATAGGCCCATTTGTATAAATAAATAAATAAATAAATAAATAAATAATTTTGCCATCTTTGATTTGATTGAACTTAAAAAAGAACAACGATAATGCCTAACAGAACAATTTTATCAGCGACACCTTCACACCTAACTGTAGAACAGGTCAAGGCAAGGAAAGGCCCAGTTTGGAAGTCCATAAAGCTTACTGACAGAAGTCAAATTGACATGATCGCTGACAATGAACACTTGACCTTTTATGATGACGAACTTGTTCAACTGTAAGTAAATCTTTTTCTGTTACCTAATGATTAGAAAAACGAACTTGGAGCTGACCGGTAATAGACAAAAAGAGAAGGAAGAACAAGTTAAGTACCAAGCAAATGAAATCAAAAAACTTTCAAATAAGAACGACGAATTGATGCGCTCCATTGCACAGAAAGATTTGGAGATATCAGATGCCAAAAAGTCTAATGTATGTTGACTAAACACCATCATTACTAACACCCAAGACATTACAAAAACATGGCAAACCAAAGATGGAAGACTTTGCTAAAAGGCTAGAGGATCTTGAGAAAAATGGGAGACTTGAGAGACGTGCAATTGAGGAGAGACTTGATCTTGTAGAACGTGACTACTCTGTGCTCAAGAACGACTACTCCAAGCTCATGACCGAGAATTCCAACCTTAGTCAAAGAGTCGATATCCTAGAGTACGAGAACGGAGAGTTGCGACAAAACCTCCAAATACAAGAAACAAGAAAATATAAAGTTTTACGGTTACGTAGCAGAGAAGTTGCTAATCTACATGATGTATTAAAAGGAATGGTTGAGGCCTCAAAAGACATTGTCGACCATGAAGGAACATACCAAAACCGTAATTTGATTAATGCTTCATTTCTTAACAATAAAAGTTTATAAATTCCTTGTTGACAACCCAAGAGCGACCTTACACAATGGCGCGCTCATCTTGGCGCGACTACAAGAGTTGTATGATTATTCATCAACAGTCAGACATCCAATGATCCATTATAATAACTACAAATCTCGTGAGGACACAGTAGAGTCTCTTTTTAAAAAGAATCCATACCAAGGAAATGATGCTGAACTCAACGAGCGGGTCACAAACATTAGTATGATATCAGAGTATCCTCAAATCTATGAAGCAGACGCACAAACAGTACTAAAGATTTTTGATGATGCAAAGTCTGCCGCAGGAGATTTGAATCCCAACGACTTTACTTTATATTCGGAGTACGCAAAGGAGTGTATCGTACGCTTGTTAAGGACATAGATTATTTCAATAAATAAAAAATTAATTCTACATCACACGTGTAGTTAACATTGATGATAACAGCGCAGGGGCTAATTTGACCTCGATAAGAGATCGTAAACTACGGCATGAGGGGATCGAACCCTCGTCTCTTCGACACTGTTTTGAAATTTTTGACTCTGAAAAAGACAAATAATAACTTATTTTCATCCCAGACCAAGACCATATTGGGAGTATTATGAAATGAACAAGGCCATAGTCATCAGCGCAATTCTTCTGCTTTCACTTCTCGCAGTCACTTATGCCTCGACTTCAAGAAGATTGTATCTTGGAGTAGCCACAAATAGATGCTTTCCACGTATCCATATGATAGACCACAACAACACATTTCTAACAAATACCAGCAGATTCAATCACCAAGAAAAGAGATGAGGAAAATGATTTAATTATTAAGGAGTGGCGATGATAGGCTAGAGAAGCACAATACAATTCATAATTGATATTTACTAAATACACGATCGAACAATCATCCAAGAATCTCTTTCATTGCTTAGCGATAAAAACATCTTCGAAGGATCTTTGGAAGTCGCTTGCAATGAACAACTTGTGTATAAAACTAACTTTGCTAAACAATGAAATGATTGAGCCTGTACAATTCTGGTTTCTTTAAGGCTTTGCAGCGAAAATGTTTGGAATTGGTTGAAAATAAAAAGGAACATTTTTGACTTCAACCATGGCTTCTATAGTTTCTAATAGGTACTTCCCTCTGTGTAAATCTTTGTTAACGCGGTCTATCAGTGCCTCTTTGGAACTAGCGTACCTCCACACTACGTTAAAAATGAGTTTCTGTTATCATCGACAAATGATTTCTACAGTAATCACGTAAACCATCATAGGAAGGTGTTCGTCTAAATGTCTACTCCAGTTCGTCCACATCTTACGTTGGGCTAGTGACTTCTAGACAACGTATGGCATGAACCTTTTCTGTCACAGTCTCATGTATCTTTTTCAGATTCTCAACGTCATGGCAATTATATGCAATTACGTCATCTTTTTTACCAAACCCGCACATTTTTAAAAAACATTACATTAGGATATTTACCCACTCTGTTGTTCACCTGGAACACGAGTTCGGACATCTTGTAATTTTGAAAAAAATACGAACTTACCTGAAAGACGATGAGCGTTTGTAACTTGATGCTTGTGTCAGGAAACGAACCCAATAGCCCAATAAATCGAAGTTGACGTGGTACATTTATGTATAGATCTGTACATATTTTCTAAGGTGAACTATGTTGATCACGAAGTCTATCTTGGGTTCCAATTGCGAGAAAGTACACATAAATTACGTATGCGAGGGTATTTTGTGAAGTAAAAAAATAAATCAACTTTTAACATTTTTTATTGCGATCGCCTAAATCATCAATCGCAATAATCACCAAAGAATAAATTTTACATCGCCTAAAGTAGTTATCACATTCCCTTCCTTCCGTGATATCGCCAAGGTCTGATTCCTTGATATATATATTTTTGGCCAATCTTTTACATTCCTCTTCTACGATGTGGTGGAGTGATGTGATAATGATCAGGTAAGTTGGACTCGGCATTGGAGATTTACCATTGCATAAATGATTATTTGTAGAGGTCTCCAAGGGAACTCACATTGAAGTAACTTGGTTAAAAAAAATCCTTCGAACAAACGGTTGTACTTTTACAATAAATTCATGACTATCAGTCGTCTTTAATATGTACGTGAACACCTGCCTTATGTAATCCAAATGAACAAGATATATACTTCATTCTGCGTAATTTTATTATTTTTGTTGAACTAACATTTTAGTACTCCGCATCAAGAACGGCTTTACAGCCTGAAAGGCAGCAGGAAGTATAAAGCAATTCACTTGGAAACTTTTGAGAACCTAAAAACACCCGACTTTGAGATGACCGCAGCCGACCACCACGAGTTTCAACTTACAAATCTTTGATGGATGTGGTCCACGAAGACTAAGTGAAGAACACACTCGATTCTAGAAACGGTGCTGGAGTGTTGCTTGTAAATAAAGTTAAATTACTGTTCATAATCAGCATCGCTTTTTGATTTTCTATCATGTCATTTCAATCTGGTTAATTTCAAAAACACAAAGGGTTTATTGTTCAATGCATATCGAGGGGATAATATCGATTTGGTGCAGATTGTTGGGTACGTAACAATTTGTACGACCCTCCGAGAATCCATTGTAATCTGAATAGAACGTATCAATCACGTAATGGACAAGCCCAACGACTCAGTGAACGATGAAGCCTCATCGGAACAGAGTGAGCTCAAAAATCATTTTGAAAATGTCATCAACAGACTTATGGAAAAATTAAATAAATCAGATAGAACTGCAAAGCTTCAAGATCAAGCCATTCTACAGCAGAAGAAGAACGAGAAGTTGCTCAAAACTGAAAAAGAGGCATTAGAAAAAACAATCGCCGCTCTAAACGAGCAAATTGATAAACAAAAAGAAGAATCATTAGCATCCGCCGCCATCGTTAATAAACTCACCTTTGAGAACGGGGAGCTCATCAAAAAGTGTGTAGTTATGGCGGAAGAAATCAACAGGCTATCAAAAGAAGCATCTGCGTCCGCCGGCACTATAAAAAAACTCAATAAAATAATAAATACCCACGAAGCATTGGACAAAAGGGAAACATATTCTGACAAAAAGTATCAAGATATAATAAACCACGCTGATGCTTCTTCTGATCAATCAGAATCCGCGACAGCAGCCGACCATCCTCAAGGACCGGTGGATTCAACTGTCGACCCACTCGCGCCCAAAAGCAAAACAAACCCTCCTACTCCAAGGCCAAAAGTAATTATATTCACCGCAACATTAAACGAACCCGAGAATAATCCCGAAACGGAAACCTCGAAAACCGCACCCAAAGCACCAATAGGAACAAGCCACAAGAAAACCATGGACCCGTTAATCATCGCAAAGTTACAGGATAGAGGAAAAAAGCTGTGTGGAAACATAATCGATATATCAAAATGCAAAATCAGACGATATGGAGCGCCGTTACATTTCGGCTGCATTGATGACCAACAACTCATCACGCTCGATAATCTTTGGGTGCTCGAATTAGAACCGGAAAAGTTACAAGAAGTTTTAAAACAAGAAGATATATCTGATTTGCTTAAGGAATACATGGTCAATAACCCATACATTTATGCAATTATGCCAAACCGCAAAGACTGTTTGCGACATGTCAGACCTACTACGGTCTACTTTGCCAGAATGTTTTGTAAGAAACAAAAAGAAAACGACTTTGTGGACGAAATCGCGCTGGTCAATTACGATCTGACTTATCTCGTCAAAGTCGATTCCGATTTCATAGAAATCGAATTGGAAAAATACGTCGCGATTACAAAAATTTTCGACGGTTACAACCACCGTATCGGTAAGACGTCAAGAGATTTCGCGGGATACAGCGTATATACTGCTGGCGTTCCTCCATATGGTGTTCCTCTGAATAACAATGCCGGTACTCCTCCAAAGAATTTAAAGAGAAAGAAATCTACAAATACGTCATCTGCAAGTAAGAAGAAAAGAACCACAAATGGAAATCCTGTTAATGATGAGAATTCGGATGTAGTTTCTGATTCAGGCGAGGACGAGTAATGTATTTGTGTTATAATAAATGTGTTGTGTGTTAGAATCAACTGATTTGTTTTGCGACGTATAAATAACTCTTTAAGTGCTCGTAATGTGAAGCATTGGTGATATTAAATTAATTGAAACCATCGCGTTGCACAATGAGCGCTTAACACGGTCGCTACATCGATTTTGCGATACGAAGAAGTTAATAAGAAGGACAGGAATGCATAAAATTTAATTGTATGAGTAGAAAACATAAAAATCGAAAACGACAAATACAGCAACGACACGTAACTAGACCAAGATATGACAAGTCCTTGGAATGAAGTTAGCGATACAGAATGAGCAATGTTGTCTCGACGTCGAATCCTTTTGAGTCGAAATTGAAAATACTTGGGTTGACTTCTATATTAATTATTCACGTGAGTTGACGGGCCAACCGATTCTACTTCAAACAGGGTCAAGGAGCTGCGAGAACCATAAAACACGGACGTACATGACGGCGATCCTGTTCGCCTCACCTCGAAACCTTCACCTCATTTTTTAGGGGATGGGGCGAAGTAATAAATAGATTCAGGAGAAGGAGGTGAGCTCAACTCGAAAATTGGCTTATAGTTTTTTATTAAACAACAACTAATGAACAACGCATTGCTATGATTAATATAATAAGTTGTTTTATTTCATTATCATCTTTGTTGTTCTTCAAAACGAACGGATATGACAAGCAATTTTCCATCTGCATGAATTTGGTCGTGTTCTGTAAATCCATTGAGAAGCTTCGACATGAATGGAGAGGACCATGACATGCACTCGGGTTTGGTCACTTGTGCTCTGAAAAATTGGTGATTGCTCAACGTCTTTGATAAATCCGATAGATATCCAATGTCCGAGAACGAAAGTAGCGACTCCGATTGGTATCTCTTCTTCGCCTGTTCGACGTGCTTCGCAATGATTAAATATGAAGAATCGAACTGTTTATATGTTCCAATTATTATGACGTCAACAACTATAAATTGCTTTTTGACGATCCACGTTACTAACCCTAGACTAGTAAACCATAATGTGTATACAAGTAGGTCATTCAAGAATATCACAAACCAAGGAGGATGTAAAAATACTTCGATACCGGGAATCGAACCCGGGCCTGAAGAGTGAGAGTCTTCCATCCTTTGTGAATGATCAATAAAAGCATTGTAAAACCACTGGACGATATCGAATATAGGAGTACATATTTCATACCAAAGAGGGAGCATTATTTGTTCACGATCTGACAGAGAGCGTACAGTTCTTGAAAGCTATGGTCACGTTCGCAATGAACTGTAAACCTATCTGGTCCCTGGTAGAAAAAATATAATGCTTATTTGTACTTACTTGAACTTATATGTTATTTATAAAATATTTATTGGACCCTCTCCGTGTTTTATGACATTTTTATAGTTATCTCAGTCACTAATAGAGCTTTTGAGTAGCTTTAAACAGTGCAATGCTTTTCCAAGCCCTCTATAAGAGCGACAAAAATTATCCTTTAATACCTTATGGTATGTTTATTACCCCTTCATACACCCTTTATTTGTAGCGGAAGTCATTAAGTAAAAATAAGCACTGTATTTTTTCTGCTACGAATTTTACTTTATGTAATGAATGAAATACAGGGATTATAGCTTTTGATTAGTGCGATGCGCGTGTCCCATTTATTACAACGAACACGACGACGCAATAAAGTTCCACCACATCTTTTCTGAAAGTACACCTCTTGATCGCCAAATTGGAATGCTAGATCACGATTGCTGTCATTAACAATACCATTCAGTAGTATTTATTTCGGGAACAGCTCAATAGCATTTGGACAATACGTGAATAGATCAGGGACCTATCAGTACATGGTCTCATCAAGATTTGGAATCGATTTATAATCGTCCAATTTGATTTGTTAACTACGAGTCTTGTGAGTCGGTAACAGCAATCAGAACGAACTACCCCTTATTCATATCTCAAACAGTGTGAATAGGTGTTAGACAATAAATAAAGATTTTCACTGATTAATAGTGACTAAAAAGAATCTTTATCTAAATGTCGAATAATTCCTTTAACATTCGAATGGTATCTTGATAATTCTTCACTGTATAACCCTTAACTCTTGGGTCGCTATAGATTTCATAATCATTCCCACCAATTGATGTCATATCCCCAACAAACAAAATGTTTTCGAAGCGCTTCTCCACATACTGAAGACAAAAGGTTTTGTCCCAACCAACAGGAAACACATCAAAACTAATCTCTCCCCCGATTGAGAACTTCAAATTTACTTTTCTACCATCTCCTGTTTGGAATGAACCAAACCTGTCCGTAAATTTTTTGACCAACATCTCGCGAACTTTGTAAACTTTATCATACTCGTGAAACTCTATTCTTTCTTCTTGAGAACAACTTCTTCCGACTGGACATATATTGAGCATACCGTTACGATATTCAATGAATGTACCACGCTTTTTTGGTAATTTGACCTTTGAGAGCTCCGACAACGCAAAGTCAATAAGTTCGCCTAGTGCCTCCTCACCAATATAATCCTTAAAACTTTGTTCTCCGATACTCTCGCCTTTCTCAAAAGCACTCAATCCGTTCTGGGTAAACACAAAGTCGAACTCATCTAAAACAGACACCCCTAACTGGTCCACAATTTTGACAAGGTTGCTACCACTTACTATACCTGTGGATACTTTCCTGCGAAGTTCTCCAAGAGTATCATGAATTTCTTGAGTCGCTGGTAGACGTGGAACGGTTAGCGTACCATCCATATCAAACAAAACCAAAGTGTTTTCTCTTGTGGTCATTTTCTAAAATTTAAAAACGAGCAGAAATTGGCTGAACGTTCAAATATTAGAATCATAGAACACGTTTTTGAATATATAAATAAAAAAATTGTAAAAAAATATTTTACTAGTCATTAATTTCTCCATCTTCTGACAAGCTCATCTCGTCACAAACAGATTTTAGGTTATCTCTAACCGGTAGTATTGCATCCGACCAAAGCATCTTTCTTTTGCTAATGTCGTCTAATTTCAAAGCCTTCTCTCTAACCACTAATAGCGTTGTTAAATATTTATACAGTATCTTTGTTGGATAACTTCCTTTCTTAAAGCACATATCTTCGTCAAGTCCCTCTAACTCTAATTTCATTAGGTCGTACTTTTCGTTATCTAAATCAAGTGTGGGATCAATCTCGGAGAGCTTTTTAATGTTCGAGTCAGTCAACACCTTCTTGCATTCGCTCCAACTGTTTAGACCATCGTTAAAGAACTTCGAATTTCTTAGATCGAAGGACATGACTGAACTTCTAATCGTTGTAGTGGTTTTGGGTGTATTGATTGGTATTCCCTCTATATTATCAACCAACAGAAAAGCCAGAGCTCTGACAGTTTTAAGTACGACTTCTGGAGGATCTGAGTATCTCTTTAGCTCCACAATAGCAGGTGCTACCACATCAAACAATAAAGCAGGTGATGCATTAATGATTACGCTATCATTCTTTATCTTATTATTTCCGTCCAAGTCCGATAATACATCATCGGTTAGGGCAACTGACGAACCTTTATTTTCTTCAATTGGCTCCTCAAATACCGCAGTAGTAGACATTGGACTGGTAACATCAATTGAAAGCTCTCTAACAGGAGATTCTACTATAATTGTTGGTATTGTGGTTGCCATTTTTTGCAGTTGAATACCACCTGGAGCAGAAACAACCTTGGGTGTATCCATTTTCTGAGTAACTGCGCTGTCTTTCTTGTCTGCTGCAAGGGCGTCTTTTGCGAGTTTTTCTTGTGAATTTTGTTGTCTTTTTCTTCTAAGGTAGAATAAAAATAATAATAATAAAGGTACACAGATGACACAAGACAACACTACCAACCCACCAAGTACTCCACCTAATATTGCACCCGCTAATACCTCCCCTTTGACGCAGTTACCGGCTTGGCACGTTAAACCCTTTGTGCAACATTTTCCGCTACAACAGGGACTTCCAGGACCACAACATATGGTATGGACAGAATTACCATCATCAATTACTTGGCAAGGTGTGTAAGTGGAGTTAGGACAACATGCTCCCATAGTTTGAGAAACACAAGTAGCATCCCTAGCACAGCAGCTATTACCACAGCATTTAGGGTACGCTTCACTACAGCAAGTTCCATCACTACATCCAGGATTGGCTCCACAACAATTTGAACTAAAAGTTGCATTTCCTCTATTACATACTGCTGATGCCTGGCAACACTTTGCTGTTCTTGGAGTATCTCCACAACATATAGATGTAGATGCTAACAAGTATGAGGTAAGTGAGATGACATGCAAAGCTTACGGCAGCAATATCCACCACAATCTCTCTGTGCATCAGTACATGCAGCTGCTTGTCTAAATTCGAAAAGCTGGTATGAATCCGAAAAGGGGTAAAGTTGCGGTGAAGAACAATTAGATTGAATGTTCAAGATACCCGTTGTTATCTTGGTCTGCGTTAATACTAGCCCTGCGTATAACAAAAGTAAAAGAAGCGTTGCTTCCTTCATTATGTGTTAATTCAAAGATTGTAGTTTGGTAATAATTAATAGAAAATTTATTCCTATTCTGGTTAAAGCTTCTTACAACCATAACGAGGCATCGTTTGATTATTTCATATACAGTTGAGAAAATTAGAATCTTGGATGTCTTTAGACCGAAAGTCTCATTACTACACAGAAGACTATCTCAGAGTACAGAAATGAGACCTCACCAGTAAAGAAGTAATTAAGAACTAAATGTTTTGTTTATTGATACGAAGAATCTTCTCTGCGTCAGTTGGTCCAGTTTGTTTTTTGAGAGTTTTCATGAAAGCCTTTTCATTCTTCTCAAGCCCTTCCTCAACTAGATCTTTTTTTAACTGATTCCGAACTTCTTGATTATCGTCAACTTTTGACAATTCATCCAAAACAAATTCGGAACGCTTGACATTGCGGTAGGGTAAAAGTAACTTGAACATGCTAGCATATAGAGCTGGTTTAATTTGACTCCTTATGGGGTATGTTTTCAGGTATTTTTTAAATTCTTCAAACAATTGTAGAACACGATCACGATCCTGTGGACACATTTGAATCAACATGCAAACATACCTTGGTTTAATTATTACATTTTTCTCACTTAGTTTCCTCATAAACAAAAACGCTGTGTCGACATCATTATTGTTGAAAGCTGACTCAATCATTGCCATCATGACAGAGTTGTCAGTATTTTCTTTGAGTGATTTATATACCTCCCATGATTGTTTCATGTTCAATCTGACTAACAATGATACCGCATCGTAACGGTTCGGTTTTTTCATATAGTGGTTTAATGCCGTTTCATATTCCTCTTGTATTAGTGCCATGCGAAACTCTGTTATTTTTAACGCTTCCTTCACACTCTCTTCATTGATTGTGGGTTCAATGAATATTGTCTGACCTTCTTGGAAAGTATTAAAAGCAGTCGAATAGCGCCTGCAACATGAACTCCTCAACAAGATTCGTTTTAGCATGTGAATTTTTACAAAGAAAGCAAAAACAAAGCCTGAAGGAGAAGAAAATTTTTTAATAGAACTGGTACCACTTCTTCTTTGGTGGTTCAACAAAATCTTGAACCTTTGCTTTTGCTTGTTGAGCCTTGCTCACAACTTGATCCTTCAAATTCTCAGCAACCACCTTCACATCTCTTTCAATCTCTGCTGCTTTACCTTCAACCTTGACCTTGACTTGATGGGCTTTCACTTTTGCTTCGTTTGCTAATCTTATGGTTTCGTCGTACGCAGCATTCGCAGCATTTCTTGCGGCGATTTTAACGTCAACTGCTTTGTCTTGTGCTTTGTGAATGGCTGCATCCTTGTATCCAGATGCGATTCCTGATGCTATGTGTGCGTATCCATAGGCGGTGTCCTTTACATCTTCTGCTTCTTCCCATGCTTGATCTTGAATGTTGACTGCTTTGTGTTTAATGTTTTTGATTTGTTCTCTAGTGTAATCTTTGGCGGCGTCCTTGTAATTTCCTGCGACATCAACTGCTGCCCTCACATAATCGTTGGCTGTATTTTCTACATTCTTGATCTGGTCTCTTGCTTCTTGTTTGACTTCTTGAGCGTAATGAACGGTTTGGTCTACTGCTGCGTCCTTGTACTCAGATGCGGTTTTCTTTGCATTCTCAATTTTGTTGCGTGCGTTGTCTTTAAGGTCCTCTCCGTACTTGTATGTGGCATGTTTGGCGTCTTCGTACTTGTTATAGGCCATGTTGATTGTGGAGTCCTTGTATTGCTTTACTGTTTCTTTGATGTCATGTAGTTCGTCTTGAGCTCTGTCTTTGAGGTCGTCAGCATATTGGTATGTTGCATCTGCAGCGTTGTAAATGTCATGTTTGATGTCAAGCACCTTGTGTGAGGCCCTTCTTTTTGCTTCCAAGGCTGCATCAGAAATGGTATCCTTGAATGCGTATGTGGTGTCCCTAGTTTTTTCATGAATGGAGTTTCTTGCATTGTGGATTGCATCGTTTGCAGTATTGATGGCAGAGTTTGCGACATATCTTGCATCAGCCTTCAAGTGTTCATACTTGTTAGACGCGACATTGAACAGGTCGTTGATTTTAGAGTCTAGGAATGATTTAGTGTGTTCATACTTATCGTGGAAGAAGGATGAAGCATCTCTCTTCAATTTGTTGATCTCGTGTTCAGCTTCTTTTTTGACGTTTTTTACATCTACTTTGATATGATCTTTAGTTCTCTCAAAGCTATATGTGTACGCTAGGCTAGAGCTTAAAAGTAATATTAAGATAGTGAACTTTATTGTGTTTGTTGCGTGCATGTTTATTTTTAGATTGTTGTAAAGTAACATAAGTGCAAGTTGTTCGAACAGTGAAACATATCAAAAGTTCAATTATTTATTCTATTTCTTGATTCAAGCATCAAGTGTTGGATTCTCTCAAAGATTGACTTTAACACAACATCAAGATTCCACGTTTGATAATCTCCCATCATCTTCGCCACCCTTTGTTCTTCGAAATCCAAGTCGGTGCCCCTCTTCTGACATCCTTTTAGACACACTAACGCAAATAAATCTGGCTGTGGTCCGTTAACCATGTAGGTTCCTTCTTGGTGTGCATTCAGAGCTGTTGTTATCTCTCCTTTAATGGAGTCTTCCAGACCCTCCTGCTTTAGTTCAAATGAAGTTCCAATTAGCCTTTTGTTTGCTCTTAATACACCTTGCTGTACTAATTGTGAGTGTACCAAGGTATAGATTTTCTTTCCAATAACGGATTCTAGCTCTTTAACAATTTCTCTAATTGATTTTATTTGATAATTTGAAATGAGCAGTATTTGGTCTCTTACTAAGTCTAAATACTCAACACCTATGACCCTCTTATTAAATATGTACAAACCGTAAGACCGATCGACTGCCTCACGTTGAAAGGTAGAAAGCCTCTCCAACAACACTAACTCACAGAGGCAGCCATAGAGAACAACCCTCTCAATTCTCTTGATAGATTTATTTATGGACAGCACTGCGATTTTTTCAGTGACAGAGAGCCCTTGACCTCCAAAACTTTGGCCTCTTTGTTTTTCATTTTCTAGTGCAATGAGGATGTTGTCCTTCTCCAAGCTTCTCGATAAAGTATCCTCTGAAGTCTGTTTTTTAATCATTGATGCAAATCCAGGCGAGCCTATACCTACACTGTCACTCATATGAATTATATCTGTTTCGTTTCACTTTTCTCATTGAAACCATAAAAACCCGATGCAAATCCGAAGAAGCAATCCCAACTACTTATCAAGCTTGTTATACTTTAGACATGTCAATCACATGAACTTCTTTCGCCTTACAAATACATGGTACTATATTTAATCCACTCCACTAGACGCTAATAATTTCCCTCCTATACTTTCTGACGAAATAGGTAACCATTTCAAATTAGGATGGCTGAATTTTTTCACACATTTTTCCCTTCCATTCATGTATTGTTATTTTTTTGAGGCTCAGAATGTAGGTTAGGGTGTAGATTTAAAATTGGAATACATGAGGGTTTGCAATATTATGCGGAGAATAGGGTAAGAAAATTCCTAATCAGTTCTTCGAGCAAAGGTAGCGAATCTTCGGATCAACACACGGATAAGAAAGTCAACCCAACAAATTAGATCGAGTAGGGTCATTTGTAACATATAATTATGAGTGCCTCGGAGGCGACTTCAACCTTTAATGATACAGAGGATGCAAATTCAGTAGTGACGCAGGATCACTTCTACTCGTTTCTTGAGACCTTTCGATATCGACCGCGCCCTTTTTTATACGTTTTGTACATTTCATTCATACTAATACAGACAACCACAACAATAATTGTCGAAGATATGCATTGGGGGCCAACCTACCAAACAGTATTCGGCTATGTTGCATTAATTCGCACCGTCGGCCTTTTATATTTGCCCTACAATGGGCTTTGGATATATACAATAATACTAATCGTTTTATTTGTTATTGGAGTTGTATCATTCTTTCTATCGTACGTTTTTTTCACCCGCGGGTCGCAAACGTGGGGTGAGCGATTTCGCAAAGCATCATTATTCGTTATAGTTGTTACATCTATCATTCCCTATGCTCTATTATACCCGCTTTTACGGTTTTGGGGCTGTAACAGAGACACAGATCATTTGGTCATGTACCCAAGCGTTGCTTGTTGGGGCCCTACAAACGCGCCATGGGCGGTTATAAGTTTACTTGTATTGTTATTTCACTTGTTCGTGTATGGGTTTTCAAGTTTTTGTTTGTGCGACGGAACCGCAGGAGTGCGGTCGTCTTTCTTCTCTATATACCAACCATTCTTTATTATTTTCGATCAAGCGTCATACTTGTTCATAATTATTATTTATAGGATAAGTGTTTATAAGGAGCAATATATCAGACCAACACTTGGAATCTTACAAGCACTCATTGCACTTGCGATACTTTACAGAACAGTTCCATTTTATCGCCGGCATGCTAATGCAGTCATGAGCGGTGTAGGCTTTGCAAGGCTTTTCGGCTACATACCAACATTAGCCACTTCACCAGGCAATCCAAACAACGATCAGACGACCGGACTCATATTAGGAAGTTTTGCACTTTTTGGAATTGTTTCAGGCTTCATCGTTGGTTTTATATCGATGGAACTGTACGTTTGGTGGTTACTTCGCAAGACACAAAGATATGGAAGTCACTTATCAAAGTCGATCACTGTCAAGCAGAAGGATGTGGACGAGATGGATGTAAACACTTTAGATATCGCATTACGTTTATCCATTCATCAAGGAGAAGAGTATCGTACAGAAATTGAAAAATGTGTGGAGGTAGCAGCCCTGTATGGATTAGAAAGTGCACAACTCTGTATAACGCGCGCAATCATCGCAACCTACGTTCAAAGAAGAGCTTATGGAATTGCTACTCTAATGTTGAAGAGAGCCAATACTTTCAGACCCAACATTCTCATCAAGTTCATTATATTTTTACGTGTCAAGGATTTAGACGAGGAGATCGACGAGGCCAACACCAAAAAATACATTTACAAGAGCATAGCAAGAGGAAGAAAGTCACAAATATTAATGCTTCAATATGTGAAATTGTTTTGGAAGGCCGTCGTCAACGTTTCTAGCGATGGTTTCACCAAGGAACAATACCAAAAGTTGAGTCGCTTAGGTCACCTCGCCTACAGCTGCGAAAGAGAGTGCGATCGCATTTTCACATCATTGATTGAAAGTCATCCAAAAGACGTAGGAGTGTTACGTGCTTACGCACAATACCTAGAGAGAGTCAAACGTGACGAATACAAGGCAGCCGTGCTCTACGACGAAGCCGACGAAATTGAAGAAAATGAAAACGAAAGAGCGGCCGTTCGTAGGAGATTGATGGCCGAGAGAGAATTAAAAGCAAGCGAAAGCACGCCCACCGATCCCAATCCAAACAATAACCTCAATCCTAACAATCCAAACAGACTCACTAGAGAAGTACAATTGAGCGAAGTCGACATTGAGATGGAAGAGATGCCGGCCGATACCTTTCAAGCTTCTAGAGGACCCAGAAGCATCGTGACGGATGCGCCGAGCATATGGAGCAGAAAGATGAGCATCCAACAACCATCATTATCGGGTTCAAGAAGAAGAGTTGACTTTATGAGAGGTGACTTTCATGGAAAGATGGAATCAAGCACCAGTCAAAACAGCGACACCAATTCAGAAGTTAGGAAACAAGAGGCTCATCGCAGACAATTACTAGTCAAGGACCATAAATGGGTGATCCGCGTCATTACTGGAATTTTACCATTCTTGCTGATCGGATTCGTCATCATGGCAGCGCTAGTCGAAGAGAAGCACATTCGTTTTTTGTCAACTGACTATTTGTTAGAGGCATGTGAGATGCAGTCGACGACATATGGACTGTTGAACGATTGGAGATATTACAATTTATTAGATCGGACCAACCCGCCAGCACGTCAGAGAGATCTTCGAGACCGCATGGACATCATTCAAATCAAGTTGCAGAACAGCACGAGGGACATGACGGACATTAGTTACGAGGGAAGCACTCGACGCGACGTTTTTTTCAATCAGGTCAACATTGTGAACGTACCTTCTCTTGATGGAACGTTGAATGGAACAGTCAACAACATGACATTATTCGACATTAGTCAAACCATCGTACGATCGCTAGGAGACGCCGAAGCACTACCAGATTCGACATTCAACACGACCACCACTAATTTTGGATTCATGTTCCTGTGGCTGAACCAGTTGACTTTCGAAAGTTATTACAAAAACTTTTGCAGAACATTTTGGAACGATTACATCTCAGCCGACAGCAACAAGTACGCAATCATATCGACGATCGCAGCCGTAGGAGCCTTTTATCACGGCATTTACTTTTTATTGTTGCTGATCCCCGCCATGATCATCTTGAAGCGATCTCGTAATCGAGTGATTAGAGTTTTCGAATTCGTACCCAAGGATGTGAGCGGAAGAATTTATCGCGATTTGAAAATGGCCACCAAGCAAGACGACAAGATTCATAATTTACCATGGTTGACTCCCATCATGTTGAAATTGATCGTGATCATCAGCGTGATCTTCTTGTTCGAATTGGTTTGTTTGGCGGTAGTTAGCTACCACTCGTCACTATCAGTCGTCTGTGATAAAGGTGCTTCGGAGATTATTTACTACGTGGAGGACACGTTGACTAATTTGTACCGAATCAACCAATTGGTACAGGAAATTTTATTCCCACAACCCGATCTACCATTAGGTCTAAGCGATGCTATCGCTCGGGTCACGATTCGGACGACCACGGTTCGGAGTTCTTGGAACAGGGCCAGATTTGGAGTCGGAACCATCAACGGAAAGGGATTAATCGGTTACTCCGACTACATCGACGAACTAATCAACAATGGAAATTGTACCGTCGGGTTGACCATCGTCTCTAATTATACATTAAATGCAACCAGCGGAGAAATGGCATGTATGAGCCTGAACGAGTTGATCGATCGATTATTAACGGGCAGCGTGTCGCTCATAAACTCCGCCAACGGAATGACACAGGGTGATGTGCTGGATCGTCTCAGCAACAATTACTATTACGCAAGAATAGGAGCAGAGTACCTACACAACATTGCATTAGAATATTCCAGAATCTCGCAGTTGAGCTGTTCTTTCCCAGTGGATACGTTCGCCATATACGGTCCGTTGTTCGTTCCCATCTTCTTGTTGTTCTTCCCGTTGGTATTCTACGTGAATTCTTACCTGTCGATCAACCACTACATTAGGAATTTATTACAACCGGTGCCTCCCGAGACTGTCTCGTCGGTCGTGCAGCTCGATGCCTTTGTCAATCGCTTCGTGACCAATTTCAACAAGAAGATGGACTCGGATGGAATCAAATCTAGATCGTTATTTAGTAGAAAAGGAGATCAGAAGCAAGCACACGCCATATTGGAGGCAGCGAACGATGGCGTCATTTTATCGAACGATAGAGGCGTCATCATGGAATTGAATTCGAGCGCCAAAGGAATGTTTGGTAATTTGTTGGAGAGCGACGTGGTGGGAAAGAATCTGGGAGACTTGTTCGTGGAGAGGCAAGAAATGACCAACTTGTTGATTGATTTGACCAGCATCAAGCGCGGGTTGACCAAGGAATTTAACGGAATCAAGAAAAATGGCGAGAAATTTCCATGCCGCGTCAGCACCATTTTTGGTAAACTAGGAAATGCGAACATTATCGCATGCTTCTGCACGGACGTTACGGTGGAACACAAACAACGAGAATACTTGAGCATCGAAAAGTTGAAGAATGAGAATTTGTTGTTGAGCATTTTACCTGCGCCCGTCGCTTCTCGCCTCAAGAATGGAGAGACCAACATTGCGGATCGCATAGAGGACGCCACTTGTTTGTTCAGCGACATGGTTGGATTCACAAAGATGAGCGCCACCATGGCCGCTAGTGATTTGGTGAAATTGTTGAACGAGATTGTAACATTGTTGGACGATCGTGCAGAACACAACAAGATTGAAAAAATCAAAACCATTGGCGATGCCTACTTTTGTGTGGGTGGATTGAACGGAGAGAGCAATCATCCTCAGAACGCAGTCAAGTTCAGCATCGATGCGCTGAAGGCTGTGAGAGCAGTCACCGGAGGTCGCATCGATGTTCGGATCGGAATGCACACCGGACCGATTGTTGCAGGAGTGATTGGACTCACAAAGTTTGCTTATGATTGTTGGGGAGGTATGTCTTGTGTTTTATTTTTAGGTTTTGAATTTATTTTTAGATACCGTGAATATGGCGAGTAGGATGGAGAGCACAGGAATTCCTGGAAGAGTGCAGATTAGTAGATCCACGTTCGAAAGAGTGCACGATATGTTTGAGTTCGAGGAGCGAACGGATGTAAATGTAAAGGGCAAGGGTATTGTAAATACGTACCTTCTTTCCATGAAGCATCACTTGGAGTCACCAAGATACCCTAACATTGAGCAGACGGATTTTAGGCGCGATACTATCTTTGAGGAACAAGTTGAATTGAGACAAGGAGATGAATTCAATGGAGTTGCCGTTCATGTTCCTACTGCACATCTTGAGGACGATGAGAGTGACGATGATGATGACGAGGAAAAAGACTTGTAAAAACTAAATAACTTTAATTTAATTTGTTGTGTAATTCGAAAAGCACATTGCTATTTAAATGTTCCTTATGCATTTGTTTCCATTGGTGTTACCGCTGTCTTTTGCTCTTCAATTTCCTTTTTTCTGGCCTCGTACCTCTACAGTTTGAATGAAAAGACATGATCATTGACAAACCTCCATTTCTAAAATGTTACATTCCACTCAACATGTCACAAACATTACCTTCAAAATAAGTGTTCCAAACACAATGTACGCATTGGCATCCACAACAATTATCAGGAGGTGTCGGTGCTTCCAAGGGTTCCGGTATGGGCGTAACAACATCTTGCGACAGTGTATAACTCCTCGAAATGGAAAATAGAGAAAGTCGAGTGCACCTCCTCATGTCTGTATTCAAAACCAAAAAACAATTACAATAACAATAATAGATTAAAATTTCTTTATCCGTCTCAACAAGATATTCTCTTGATAAGAAGAAAGACAACAATGTACAATCTACTTGCTCTCTTTCCTGAAGCTTCTCGATAAAATTTCCTCCTCCCGTAAGTGTTGCTGGAAGTTCGCCAATCGATCGCGCAGTACTTTAATGGCTTGAGCCTTCTTGACCAGGATGCCATCCAACTCATGCACGTATCCGTCAATTGCAGAATTAGGTTTCTCCACTTCATTTAAAAGTCGCATTTCTTGTTTCATCAAATCCATCACGTCGTCAATGTGCTGCCTATGGGACGCAATCACTTCCTCCTCCTCTTCCAAAATCTTGTTAATTAGGTCATTGTGTGCTTCTTCCAATTCCTTTTCGTCCACATCTTCAAAGTGATTTTCGAACCGGTCATTGTCGCTGAGTTGACCACGATCCATGTCGTCATTTCCAACATTGTCGAATTCATCAAAGTCAGTGTCATTGTCGTCATCTTCCACAATCAATTCGTCGTCCACATCTTCGTCCACATCATCAAAGTCATCCTGGTTGTCCATCGGTAATTGTTCCTCTTCGTCGGAGTAATTGTTCATCTGTGGTGCTTGTTGTATTCCTTGACTGTTCACGTTGCCCATGAGTCCCTTCTGTCTCAATAATTTCAAAATGTTTGGATTGTTAATGACGGGTCCATTCACGACTGGTGGCGGCGCGTTGGCGATCATTTGTTGCCTCTTGATCTCTCCGTTGGCTTGTGCTTCTCTTAATCTTGCTTGTTGACGCTTCAACTCATCAGGATTCTTCATCTCCTTGACACGATCTGCGTAACGTAATGTGTTTAGGGTGTGTTCGCAGCTGGTGCCGCCTGGCGCAACGTTTGCGACCATGACCGTGCGTGAGTTGCCCAGGAAGCTGTCCTTGAGCACTTCGGTCAACTTGCTTCCACGGAAGGGAATGTGTTTGTGATTTTGATCCAAGCTGCGAATGCATTCCTTGAGCGCCAAAAGACTCTTGTTGATGTCGGCTCCTTCCATGCGCGTTTGTTTGTTGTTGTGTGCAGTGTCAGCACCACGTTCGCTTCCTGCCAAGTCAATGAAACTGAATTTACCGATGGCCTTCTTGTTGGCGTCTTGTTTGATTGCAATCTGAAGGATGGCATGCGAACGAGAGGAATCTGCGTTGGCTCCGGTGCTTCCTGTGGCACGTATGCTGTTTCCGAATTCAATGATGGCCATGAGTGCTTCCACGCTCTCGACTTCAATCTCGCTCAAACCAACAATGTTGACCATGCTTTTGGAATCTTCTCTTGCGGTAAGCTTTTGACGATTGTTCAACAAATCAAACAACTTTCCTCCATAAATTTCATAAAAACTAATCCACACCCTTTGGTTGGGCATGAGTCTTGCGAATATATCAATGGCAGCTAATAGGTACAATCCATGCTGACCGTTCTTGCCCATCATGGTGAAGGTTTTTCCTGATCCTGTTTGTCCATATGCAAAGCAAGTGGCCTTTCCCTTGTTGAATACATGTTCGACTAGTGGTTGTGCAGTCCTCCTGTACACGTCCTCATTGTTGGCGTACTCGTCGAATACTTCGTCAAAGATGAAGGGATGTTTTTCGACGTACTTGGTAAGGTCGACTTTGGTTTTGGGCTCATGGATGGTCAACTGACATTCGTTTTCGACTTCCAAAATGTCTTGTTCGTTGCGCTGCCGCTCGGAGGCTCCCAGGGGACGTTTACGTACGGCCACACAAATTTTGCTCTTGGTTTTGGTGCCCGAAGATGGTGCATTTGGTGTTCCTGCTGATTGTGGAGTGTTGTTGCTCAACATGGATGCTTTGGTCTTTCCGCTATTTCTTCTCTTCACTGGTGCCTCTGCGATTCTCTTTAAATTATCCAAGATGGATTGTTTCTTTCTTTGTTGTTCGCTCATGTGGTGCACTTCAAAGTCTTCGTCCATAGCACCGTTATTTCGCTGAGAAAGTGCAGTGTTCCAGTCTAGTAAGTGATCATCTTCAACATCCTCAAGGTTGGATCCTCTAATATTTTCCTTTTCTTCGTCTTTGTACGCTCTATTTGCCCCTAATTCTATGACTTGGCATTTAGCCATGGCAGCGTGTTCTGCTGATTTCTCAGGTTCTCTTGATGTGGGAGCGCTATTCTTCAAGTTGTGTATTAATTCAAAGAATTTCTTTTTATCAGCCCTGTGGCTGAACGTTATGCCCTGAAGGTCATTCAAGCTCATGTTTGATAGTCTGTCCATCCCTATACCTAGTTGTTTGAGCTGTGGAAAGTATGATTCAAGGTTGGACTTTTCCAAGTATTGATATAGAGTGTTGTCTGCCATCCTTTAATCTTGTACATTATTAAAGTAGGCGAAAAGTATCAAGATACCTGTGTGTTATGATGGTCTCTTAATGTATCAAAAATATGTTCTCTTAAACTATAATAATGCAACAGATCCTCCAGGTATGGAAGGACGTATTTATCTGTTGTTGTTTTAGCGGGAAAAATAACCTATCTTACAATTCGGTTACACATTTTACAAGTGCTAAATTCTCTAATTTTGAAGTTTATTTGAAAAAACCTCTGTGAAAACTAGCTATGCTTGTACCGGCTTTAATCTTGCACGTATCCTTTAAACAAGGGGAGTTACAAGAGCATGACTTGATTCAGGTTGAGTGTTTTTGGAACCAGAAATAAAGCACAAAACTAAAAAATGGTGAGTTATACTTGTGACTACAACTGACCCTTCTACAGTCTCAAAGACCAACCGCCACCACTAAAAAGCCAACATCTTCTAGTACAAGGAAGAACAAGATGGTGATCGAACTCACAGATGAACAAAGGCAGGAGATTAGAGAAGCTTTTGATCTGTTTGACACTGACGGTTCTGGTAAAATCGATGCAAAGGAATTAAAAGTCGCAATGAGGGCACTCGGATTTGAACCAAAGAAGGAGGACATTAAAAAGATGATTTCAGAAATTGATAAAGAAGGAAGTGGAAAGATTGACTTCCACGGAATTTTTAAATTTAATGACCGCAAAAATGAGTAGAAAAAGATACTAGGGCTGAAATCATGAAGGCATTTAGACTTTTCGACGATGATGAAACTGGAAAAATTAGTTTCGCAAATCTTAAGCGTGTTGCGAGAGAGCTGGGCGAAAACATGACTGACGACGAATTAAGAGAGATGATTGAGGAGGCGGACAAAGATCAGGATAACGAAATTTCAGAGGAAGAATTCTTCAGAATCATGAAGAAGACAAATATTTTCTAGGTGTTAATAAATATAAAACTTTTTTATTTAAAAACTTGTCACTTCCAAGACGTCAGCTTGAAAGAGCGTGATTGTAAGAGTTGTCAACCAACATCAAATGGGCGGAGAAGGCAATGCTGTAGGATTTCTGACAACAGATATAATTGTAGGAGGACTATCGGAACTTGGGAAGTCAGATGATGGTATTTCTTTCGTATTTACAAAACTAGATGTATCAGTAAGACATGCTATTGAACAACTATGTTTTTACTTGCTCAAAGTTTAAGAATTTGGAAAACATAGATTCGCTCTCTGATTATCCACATCTTCAACACTTGGCCGTCAATAATAATAACTTAAAAACGCTGAGACCAGGTGTAGACCACCTTTCAAATTTGATAAAGCTGGATGCGAGCAACAACAACCTCACAACGCTATTAGACTTTAAACCTACTTTGGGCCTTCAAGAAGCTAACTTTAGGCATTCAACAAAATAAGATTGCTGAGCGACGACATTCTACATTCATTCAAATATCTTAGAAGATTATTTCTTCAATCAAACAACATCGATGATATAACTCCACTAAGATTTCTTGAGCATCTAACTGAATTGGATGTCAGCCATAACAACATCGAGGTCATTTGTCCGAACGCTATATCCAACCTACCACTTACTAAACTTTATATAGTAAGATTAACCGAAACAATAAAACTAACAACCTTAAGAACAACAATAAGTTAACATCTATCAGTGGAATACCAGCGATGGTACTTAGTGAACTAAATGTTTCTCATAACCAACTCACTACTTTGAATGAATTTGCCTACAGAAATCATGAGTATGGAGATGTTACAACCGATTTCGAAAAGATACAAGTTCTGGATGTTAGCTTTAATGCAATTCAAAGCATAAAAGATGTCAATAATCTTGTGCCAATGACAATGTTGAAGTCACTTTCTATTGCAGAAAATCCAATTCACATAGAAACTACTGATGACATATCATCGGAAGAGCTTCTCACGCTTCACATCTTAAACATACTAAGACAAATTACAACACTCGATGGAGGAGACATTACGCCGGAGGATAAAATTACTGCCGCAAATTACTTTGGAGAGGACGAAGAACATAAGCAAAGCATACTTCAAAAATATTTTACACCGAAAAATAAATGATTAATTTATTATAATTACATTCATCTTATGTATGAGTATTTTGAGAATTCTACAGTACTAAAACTAACGTCCCTGCAGAGTTTAGTATTGTTTATAAGATGTGAACTTACATTGAAGCAAAATTGCAGGGCCCAAATATTTTGATCTGACGTATATGTGTATCTCTACCGTTCTGATGGTTTGCCTCAACTACAATCTGTATCATGTTCGTGCTAATAACTTTGGTGGGGCCACTCTCGTCTGTTTCATCTTGTTCGGCACTATCATCGTCCTTCTCCAAAAATGTTACATAATGCCACCCACACGGTTCCTTCCACTCAACTGCCCTTATCTCCCGAAGATCATACGCACTAGAGCCTGCCCTTATTATTATTCGTTGTGGTGTATAACTTTCATCCTTTTTATAGTCAAAATAAAACGCCACTTCCTGATCAAAGTCAATAATTCACATCATCACATACTAACTCACTTTAACTTTCACTATTTTGTGAAATTGGATATTAATAAAATGGGGTTGAGGACCATCTGATCTTTTCAAACGTGAGCAATTTAGTGACCTTCAAATTACTGCCAGAACGTTTCCAAGTTGTTGTCACGGAGTTGGGCAATACCGTTCCCAGGTTTTGCTGTTGATAATGTCCAAACAGCCTGCTTTCCGATTTCCTTCAATCCCCTCCTTTCATCCAACATCTGTGAATCCCTCTTTTTCTTATCAACTTGGTCCCTTCCAGCATTCACAAGAACTCAACAAATTGAACAATGAGGGAGGAGGATTCATCGGAATTAGATAGTCCACAAACCACCACAAAGAGGAAAAGGGAGATTGATGATGATTCAAATCAAAAGAAGATGCGTCTCTCCCCGAGACTAGAAGAATTCTGTGACGTGGATGCCGAACACGATAGCGATGCTTCACAATTTATAAACTTGAATCAACCTATATTTGATGAATGTTTCATATGTGGACAGAATTTTGATGGTTACGAAGTGACGAAAAGAGAAGCCCACATTAATCATTGTCTTGACCAAAGGGCATCAGAAGAATACATTCGCGAAAACAAAATAGTTTCATTGACAATCAGATCGCCATCAATTGATAATGTTGCATGTCCAGAATGCAGGAAAGATTTAACATTTTACACAGAGAAAAAGAGGTCAGACCACATTGAACAGTGCAAAAATCTAGAGACGAAGAAGCCAAAACCCACACTCACCATCAAATCAAAAAACAAAGTTATATACACAAGCAAACAAAAAGAGGATAAGGAGGAAGAGACACAAATGGAAGAACTTGCACCCCCCTCTCCCCCTGCCCCCAATTCACCGGCACCCTTTGAATATTCTTGTCTTGTTTGTAAAAAAGATATCTCCACTCTTCCAGTCCGTGGTCGCATTAAACATTTCAAACTCTGCGCAAAGCTCCACAACATCAAAGCAAATGATGTAAAGGACATGCTGGAGCTTCAAAAAGAACAAAATAAAATTGGAATGGAGAGAGCCAAACAACAGAAAAAAGCCGACAAAGAAACTGAAGCCATAAAGAAAAAGACCAGGAAGAAATCACCGCCCGATGACAAGAAGGGCGCAACAATAAATAAAAAAAGAAAACAAATTTGTAATGATGATGATTCGGAGCAGGATGCCGAAGATAAAGATGACTTGAATCCTTTTAGTATATTTCGCTTCTCTGGTGGCGAAAATTCACTTGATGGTTCTTCTAATCTATCTACCGATAAAGTAAAAACAGTGTCTGAGTGGTTGGTCAGTGTCGAACTTGCAGATTATCTCGATGCATTCATGGAGAATGGCTTCGATACTCTACAAGTGTGTTCCGAGATTAACAACGAGGACTTGTCTTTTGTAAATAAAATTGGTCATCGAAAGCGTCTTATTATGGCTTCTAAACAGCTTAAACAACACATGTTAAACTCGTCCAAGCAATCTGCTGCTCAACAAAAAGATAAATTGAAGAAGCAAGCGCGTTCCTTACTTGAAGAAAATAAAAAAAACAAAGAGCAGGAACTAGCTCCCTTGTTGATGGTTCAGCATAGAAAAAGCATCAAGGAGATTGCACAGGAAGTAAGAGGAACAACATATGATAGCTCTGATGCTACACAATACACTCAACCCATGAAAAAGAGCAAATTTATGAGTAATGATTTCAGTTTGATGGATTTGGCTAAAATGAGTTCTCCACCTCGTATGAGCCAATACGAAGACCATCGAATATTAAATTACAAACCCAGTAAGTATGAAGAGGAAGTTCAGCAGTCTGCTGATGCTTGTGAATATGATATTTCTAGTCCTCCTACCGACCATCAACCAACTAGAGAAGTTGATAAAGTAGACGATGCACACGCTTTTGATTCTGATGTAGAACAAACAGTAGAAAGAAAACTCATTCTAGATGATGATACTAGCAGTTCGAATCATGTAAGCCTGACAGATGGTGAAGATGATCATTTTTGTGCACATCAAATTGATAGTGAGGACGAAAAAGAATGTACAGTAGAACCAAATAATTTGAATTCTCTTTCGCCGCCGATTGATAAAGGCACCCAAGAGGATCCAAAAACTATTCAGTCCAGAGAGATGCTGCTCCAAAGTATAGAGGAATTCAAAACTAAAGTAGAGACAATGTATAATGACTTGCGTGTTGAAATCCAAAGTTCGAATGTGCATGATTTTCTTGTTCCCACACTATCTTGTTTGTTTGCTGTCACAATTCCCAATCAACCTGTTACAATAAAACCTGACGAACCTGTACCTGATGAAAAGGAAGATATCGAGGTTGTTGAACGCGTAGAAGATTCAAAAAGTGATGAAGAAGATGACATGTGGGATTCAAAACCTTTTAGTACACAAATACAATCCCAATACATTAGTAGATCTCCCTCCCCTTCACTTCCAAAATCACCGGACGTAGACAAGAGTTATGATCAACTTGGTGGAGTTGACTTTTATGACTATGACGACAATCAATGCTTCACTCAAGTTATCAACTCACAAGAAGAGTCATCACAACCAATTGATGACATTTCCGCTCAAAAAGATACGGAAAAGCAACAAAACGCCACCAAACAACAGAATCCAGTTGAAGTCATTACCGATGAAGAACCGCCTTGTTCCCAACCACAATCTCAGCCCAAATTAAAACTCAAAAAGACAAGAAAGAAGAAGGGAGAGACTGCACCACTCGCTACAACCAAAAAAGTTGACCATCTCGAAGAATCCTTCTACCACTCACAAGAAGTCAATCAAGATCAAAACAGTGGAGACGAGGAGGACACCCGCGGGTTGAGTGATTCTGATTCTGAAACCAGAGTGATTGATTGGAGCAAAAAAAATCAATTAAAGGTAAAATTAGTTTCGAATGTGATGCATAATGGACAGAGCAAAGGAAAGAAGAAGACCACAAAAAAGAAGAAGAATGCAAGTGACAACGAAAGTGATAAACCTGAAGTGCCTGATTTTGATTCCATGCCCATTCATCAACTCAAGAGTTTGTTATCTCAATACGGTGTCAAACCTGGTACAAAGAAATCTATGGTTGAAAAATTACAACAAATTCATAAGGCTGTTAATTAAATAAATTATGTAATTCAAACAAATCTCTATGCATAATTTTATTGATCGTTATTTGACATTACTACTGGTGAAGGTCGATCAGAAATAAAAGTTCATTGTCCTCCAAAAATGTTGTTCCAAGTATCTTAAAATAGAACATTGTCGTGTTGTCAACGACAGAAGATGTCGGTAGATGATTACATAGGCGAGTATTCACTGGAGGAAGAGAAGGTATATACGTTCGATGAAGCAATAGATGAGATCGGTTTTGGATTATACCAGTTCATATTGATGCAAGTGTGTGGTGCTGGTTGGATGGTAAAATGCATTATGGAATACAATTCAACAATGTTTAGTTTGATGGAATAGAATTAACAATGACAAGCTTTATACTTCCATTACTTGTTGAGGAATGGAAGCTGTCAGCAATACAATCAGGTCTACTAGGTTCTGCAGTATTCTTTGGTATGGCATTCGGCGCACAAGTAAGTTGATTGCCTACACTTACTATAACAAAGTAGTTTGGGGGAATAATATCAGATAAATTTGGCAGAAAATTGATCTTTATGTCTAGCATTATTATCATTGTACTGTTTGGTTTTCTTAGCGCCTTTGCACCAGAGTATTACACTTTCATGTTACTCCGATTTTTTGTAGGAGTGGGGCTAGGAGCATGTGTGCCAACAGACTTCTCTTTACTAATGGAGTACATTCCAAGAAGAAACAGGGGCATAGTTCTGGGAGCCATGAACATTTATTGGACTGTGGGGACTGCCTTAGAATGTTTATTAGCTTGGGCATGCTTAGCTCAGGGTAGTTTTGCACCCAAAACAGGTTGGAGGTGGCTTGTCGCCATTTCTAGCATTCCAGGTGTGTTTATCATGTTCTCTAGAGCGTTCGTAAAAGAGTCGCCTCGGTTCATGTTACTTAATAACAGAAATGAGGAAGCAGAACAACTCATTGCCACAATAGCCAGGGTTAATGGAAAAAATGTACCAACAGGAGTACTTATAGGTGTTCATCCAGAGCACAAGCTAAGTGTATTAGAGCAAGTTCGCGGCATGTTCTTATCTCCGTATTTGCGTCTTACGTTAGTGTTGTGGTTGATTTGGTTTATGATGAGCTTTGGTAGCTGGGGATTTACTTTCATTATACCCATTGTATTTTCTAAAATCAAGACTGTGAATCCGTATACATCAATGCTTATCGTAACTGGTGTGAATTTTGCATCAAATGTTGTTACAATGTTTGTTCTTGATAGGATACCAAGACGCACTCTGACCGTATCATCTTTTATATTTTCTGGAATCTGTACAGTGTTTGTTGGTATAAGTAGTGTTTATGCATCAATTCTGTACAATTCCATGATTAGTGTTTTCATTAGTGGGTTTGCGTGGTCTGTTGTTTATACTTATACGCCAGAGTCGTACCCAACTCAATTTAGAGCGACAGCCATGGGGACGTGCTCGTTATGGACCAGGTTGGCTGGCACACTTACACCGTTGTGTGGTACTTTGATGTTGACAACAGGATTTCTTCTTCCATTTGTTGTATATGGCTCTGCGTTGTTTGTTGCTGGTATATCTTCAATATTTTTGCCTTTGGAAACATTAGGTAGGAAATTGGACGATGTAGCGGTGGATAGTTTTAGTAGAATCGGAACCGAATCTGAAAAGAAAAGTCTTATCCGAAGTCCTACCGAAGAAGAACTTCAACAAGATGAACAATAAAAGTATTTGCACAATTAAGACATTTATTTGAAGCAAAGTTAAACTTTTTACGTGGCCTCTATAAAGTGTGTTAATATACCAACGTTTAAGAATAGAAGTCTTACTCTTCTTTTGTCCAATATCGAAGTGCTTGCAACGTTTAAGAGCATGTTGGTGAGTGGTCTTGCATTTTAAGCATTGGAGCTTCAACACAATCTTCTTGGTTGTCTTTGCCTTCTTGTGGAAAACTGGTTTGGTTTGACCACCGAAACCTTGTTGTTTACGATCGTAACGTCTCTTACCCTGAGCATACAGACGAGCCTTACCAGCCTTGTATTGGGTGACCTTGTGCTTTTGATGGTTTCTGCACTCTCTGCCTGAGCAAAAGGTTCTGATCTGTTTAGGGAAATTTACCTAAGAAATGAGTGAGTCACACATGCAAGAAAGTGATAGTGAAATGTAGATAAATAATAACCGAGAATATTATGTGACAAAGCTACTTCATCAGGCAAATACGCGCATATTTAGTTCCACAGTTCTTCATCTACATTTCACTTCACACCAAAACAACATACCATCTTAGATTATGACTTTTTCGAATTTTTCACAAGTTGATTTTTTTAGGATTGACCAATTATCGAAATTATTTTACAAAAACTAGTTTGTTGGACATGAATCATTTGAAAACAAACATGCTCATACTACCAATAAGATAACGCAATGGTACATCCGGCATAATATTCGAGCTCATAATGAGAAAAAATGGAATATAATAACGGGAAGATTTATTATCAAGGAGTTGTTAATGCTTCTAGATTAAATCCGCACGTCGGTCATCTGTTCCAAAACCAGGTGTATACACATTACTTTTCCAAACCACGCCCATTAACAATTGCTGTCTTGTGCTGGCCGTGAGTTAAATTAAATGATAATCAGTGATTGAATTTTTTGATTATCATAATCCCTCTTTATAATTGCTCAATTGTTATACTAGCTTCCTTCGACTTTTACTACTATTTGATATTTATTACTATGACATCGATATGTCGGTATTTTTGAAAGGCTACTTACTTCGTCAATAAATAATATACTACCTCATCACTGCTCGATGTTTTCTCTGCGTTCGTGCTTACAAAACCTTTACAATGTCCTTATGAACGAAGAAGATTCAGACCTGGAAAAGTACCATTATTTTTCAATTTCAATGAACAGCGGTTGTTGACATTTTAGAGAGTTTAGAGAGCTTCTAGAAGCCGAAACTTTCGTGGACTTGGACAAATTAAGAGATCTTTCTAGACACGGAATACCGGAGGCACTCAGAGGTGAAGTATGGAAATACCTGCTAAGTGTGGCAAGTCCAGACAAATGTAAGTCTCTCACATAACCATCCCTAAATGAGAAAGCAGAAGAAGTTACAAAGTTAAAGAGGCTGCGCAAAAGTTATGATGCAGTTAACAAAAAAGTGATAGTGCGTATTAAAAGAGAAATATATGCCACGTACTTTGATCAAAAGACGATGAAAACAAGAGCATTTGCTGGTCTACCAGAAAAACAACTATTATTTGAGCAAGTTCTTATGGCGTACTTTTATTACCATGATGTACCATATGATCAAGGGTTTATATTCGTTTTAGCACCCTTTGTAAGGTAATGTTCATTTCAAGGTCCATTGTTAAAAATCTCAGAGTAGTAGACTTGGAGCACGACATTTATTATTCCTTCCAAGCTCTCATGAGTAAATTACATCCATTGTTCTTAATCTCACCAGAACTCAATTATGAAGGTGAGTTGATTACATCCATCGTCAGATCTCTTACGCTCGTGATAGTTGCTAAGCTCCAAATGTTATTCCGCCACACACAACCAGACCTGCATGCTTATTTTGAAAGAGAAGAGATTGAGCCGAATGAATGGGCTTTGAACTGGATTAGATATTTATTATCGGCTGAACTCCCTTTAAAGTAAGTCACAAAATAGTAACAAACCCATCAAATTTTAGTTGTGTATCTCGTCTGTGGGACACGTACTTTGCGTCAAATGATTTGGACTTACATCCGTATGTTTGTTTGTCGGTCCTACAACATCATCATGAGACGTTGATGGAACTAGAATACAGTGAAATTTGTTTCTACTTGAGTAATTTACCCGAAATGAACATGGACCACATTATTAAACAAGCCCACAATATTAGAGCGTTGGTGAAAGCGAGAGATTGGTTATAATTAAATAAAAATGTTTTATTATTGTGTATTGTTTTGAATATAACGCTTTCCATCAAAGAGTTATCTCTTTGCGAGTTTACAGCATCTGGGTTTGGAATTGCTTTGCTCCTTCCATTGGAACTGCTGTTACGCGACCACATTTTAAATTTACACATTCAACAAAAACTGGGTATTTCCTTTAAAACCAAGACTGATCGCAAAAGCACAATCTTATCTATCCTTAAAAGGCAAGTTCAATCAAAGAATGAAACCATTATAAGATAGAATAGTTTAGATTTTGAGTTTGTTTGCTTTCAACATCATCCCCACTCAACTTTGGAAAAGCGCCAACACAAATTCGTTAAAAAGATGCAAGCCCCAATAGCGTCCACTAAAGAGCTTTTAGATTTCTTGAATCAACTTGAAGATATACAGGTTATCACAGAGACATTTAAAAATCCTAGACCAGATGATGTTAGACGCATATATTCAGCACTTGTTACCCATGTTCTGGACATTCGAACAGAAGACATTATTAATCAAAACAACCTACAAAAAAACTCTGCGGACTACAGTACGACATCCATTAGTAATTACAACGAGGCGAGTTATGTTCTGACAAATCCAGAGGAGCACGTAGATTCTGTCATAGAGATGGAATTTTACAAATACATGTAAGTTCATGGAATGAAAATGAAAGACTAACAACACCCAGACAAAAGATTTTAACATCGTCAGGATACATGGAATTTTCATTTAAGGATCTAATATCACCAACAGGACCCCGATTTGTCAAGCAACTAAGCGCAATTTTGAACTTACTTCGGTTCAGAGAGCATTATGCACTAAAAGAGTATGAAACCATGATGTTCGACGCAACTGCCTACGAGGTCCAAAAAGAGGAGCTTGAGAAGTCTCTCGATGCAGACACCATCTTGCTATCACGTTTGCGAGAGAAAAATCAAAACATTAATTCAAGCATAAAATCTCTAAAGAGCGAAACTACAGAACTAACGCAAACCTTAAGAGAACTTGACATCAACCGAGTCAAATTAGAACAAGAAGCCGCTAGATTACAAAAAATAAACGCAACCAACGCCCAAACACTTGCCAACGAAAAAGAACAAGTTACAAAACTTCAGGCAGAATGTGACATTCTACAAACACAAATCGTTCACAATCCCGAGGAACTCAAAAAAAAAATTATAGAGCTAAGGACAACCATCGAAAAGACAAGAGCACAACAACAGGACAAGGAAAACACGAGACAAAACATTTTGAGAGAAAGAGATGGCATTCGTAAGTTGGATAAGGACACTCAATCAGCCGTCAAATCTCTCTACGACTATGAAAAGGAAGCGAATAGAAGAACACAACAATTAAAGTCCATGCAAGATAAAAATAACATGATTGAAGAATTACAAGAGGACTGCAATCAACTCCTCGGAAACAAACAACATTTGATTCGGCAAACAAAGAATTTAGAAAACAAGATTGATAATTTGAAAAATGCAAATCAACAAAAGCAGAAAATGTCAATGCAGACCCTTTCAGATTTAAAGAATAAAAAGGTAAAGGTAACGGAGGAAGTTGATGCCATTCAAAGAAGAATCTATGAAGTACAGGTAGCAATTGCAAAGAAAAGGCAACAAGGAGAGGATATTTCTAGGAATCACAATGCGGAAATGTTACAAATGAAACAAGAGTATGAAGGATTGTCGTCGGTAGTGAGAAATGTTCATCAACGTCTTTATGACAGAACGCCCCTTGTAGATATGACTAACCATTAAATGTATAAAATAAATTGATTGATCGGATAATAACAGGTCCAACGCTTTTCTGAACGCACTAATATAAACTTTCTCCTTGTACCCAGGTGGACATTTTGAGCAATGATTATTATATTTTTGCTTCTCATGTCTTATAACGTCGGTTAAATTCATCAACCGCACCATTTCTTGTACGAGCATCTTCACGTCAACAGTGCCGTTATCACCAAACAAGATCACATCAAACCCCCGCTATACAAAAGATTAGTCCAACATGGCCGTCCTGAGAGGTTCCCGTTAATCCCATTTCGTCACCAACCTCCAAGAGTAATTTCTCCAACCAACTACCATCGCTATACCAACCACTACTACACTGCATCATCTCCTGTTGTCACACCTATGCTGAATCAACTCAGCCACCGCTTCATAAACTCGAAGTTAGACTACCCCGAAGCCAACCACGATGTCTGATCAAAATCGCCGGACGCAACTCACCGAGGAATCAATACACGCCCAGTGTCGACGTAATAGAATCGATCGAACTAACACCGTCCGTCGTAAGAGGCTCGAGATCTACGGATGAGTAGACAGTATTCTCCACGGGCAGACAAAAATTCACAGGAAATTGGACATCACTAGCGGAGCATTACACTGATGATATTCGGAAGAAGGGGAACGAGACCTTCTTTGGAATGCACGTCAAACACCCTACGAAGGAAGTAGGGGAATGTACTGGACAACAGCCTCAACGCAAACTGTTCCTTCCAATACAGGCTTCAAGTGAACAAGGTCCAGAGCAAGATGACGACGGTACTAAGAAGATGACATAAGAGAGCCACCACACGGTACTTGCGACGACAAATCAATTAGGGGCTACATCGAAGACGTTAAATAGTTAATGATTCAGAGTTTTGAACCGTTCATCAACCGCCGGGATACCTATAACAACAGCACTAAAACAATGCAACATCAATAACAACGACTTCAAAACTGTCCCCACAGACGAACATAGATACCATCGAAGGACAAAAAGATCAACAAATTTTAACAACGCATCACGGGCCACATGGACACGATTCGACCTTTCAAGGAGACGTTTATGGTCAAGACCAACAACCAGCTCAAATCAACTCTTCAGATAACATGATCGTTGTATGATTAGAATTATGATGAACATTCGGCACTCGATTACAATCGCAGGATCAACATCAAAATCACACTAGCACACTAGTGGAACTACCACTATGGAAGATGCTCGAAGTACATTGATGCGATGAGGAAAATAGTATAACATGATATGACACTATATCCTCAAGGATTTACCTAGACAAGATGACATGAAACTTATCCTCAAGGATTTATCCCACACATTATCAAGATAATTAACTTCACCTAGCAAAACATATTCGCTGCCGGAATCGAACCGACGACCTCTGCCGATATAACCAATGTTAAAGCAGCTATCTAATATTAGATTTTGACCAACTGATATAAGCGAACATTCATGTTGAATGTGGAAATAAATACGTTATATGCTTGAAATATAAAAATCAATAGTGATATCTACTTTTCAAATTGACAAGTTGGAGTGTGATTATACAAAGGGTTAAAAATGTGATTGATTTCAAAAGAAATATATCCCTCACGAAACATGAACGCAATAGCCGTTGTATTGGTTGTCGTGGTTATGATATTGGCATTTCTCGTAGTCATGTATTATATATACAAGCATCTCGATGTTGTAATTAGTGCTGGTTAGAATGTATTTGACATTGTGCGATGTACATTAACCTTGATGGTAGTTACTTCATCTTCATTGTCTGTGTGACTATCAGCTCTGCTATGATCGCTCTCATTCTTGATATAGTCCTTGTAAAAAGCAGCAACTACTTTCGTTTTTGTATTGCTATGACCTATTTTTAACTTTACAAAACATAACCAGCATCCATTGTCCAATTAAAAACATCATTTTCGTTGGGGGCACTGTTCAACAGCTGACTGATTTGATGTAAATAGCTGCTTAATAAATGAGAGCAGCATACAAATATATGGATTGTTGATTCCATCAAGCTTGACTGCAGCAGCATGAGCTCCAAGTCCATTAGGATTAGGCTTTCTAGGGTAGCAAACTGTAGGACCTCGACCTTCGAACAAGTGCTTTCTTAGCTGATGATATCTGATACTTCCAAACAACTCTATCTATAGTGAGCTCTGAACCAAACTCAAGGTGCTTGGCAAATGTCTTATTTAAATCATCCACCATCCTTTGAAGTTCATCTTGACTAGAGCACATTGCAGAGTAGATTGCCCAGAACCTATCATCACCCCACTTCATCTTTCCTTCGGTTCTGAGTTTTTTAATACAACTCCGCAATACTTTCTCTCTGTTAGAGCGATGGTCGCTGGCTTCAATCAAAACACCATGCAAATGGTATACATCCTGTATATCCATAAGTTTGTATACAGTGGCGTTTTTGTTTCTTGCCTCTTGCCTTAGAAGAGGTTTTTGATGCTAAGGAATGTAGATTGCTGTTTATTATATCCCTAATTATTATGATTTGCTGACTGATTATTCAAGAATGTGTATTTGAGCCTGTTACTTATTCTTGATTAAGGACCAGTTTATAATTCCAAATCATGTATCTTGTAATTTTGAACAATGAATGATTCGATCGGAAAATCCAATTCAAAATTGATTCCCTCCTTCGATGTCCTGGAGTTTCTGTTTTTAGCGAGCGAATATAACTTGTTGGTAAGGACATTCTCTAACGGGAAGATGGATTCTAGATTTTCGGTGGCCATTAATGCGTCATTACAATCTTGTGGCTTGTTAGAAAAGGATCTTGAGGATGATCGGTTAAAATTGATGTATTCCTAGAATAAAGCTTTATTTCGTTGTAAAAGTGCTCCAATGCCCTGAGAGCAAAGAAGTTAAGAGAGGAGCACAAATCGTTATTCTATTATTAAGTATGGGTTATTTTAGTCGGAATTTGGAGTTTTAAACTTTGGATCGTGGAAAAATACATGATTGGTTCCAACAATTGGTTCAGGAGATTCTGTCGCCGGTATATTACTTTAAATGAACGGTATAACTCCGGCATTAGCAATTCCTCAAAAATCACATGAACATCACAATCCTATTGATTCTGTGCGCATTAGCAACATTGTCTATTGCAAATAGATGCCCCCCGGGACAATACTTCACAAATCCTCATTTTTACGTGCCATGCCCTGAATGTCCGCCAGGTACATTCTGCCCAGGAGATGATGCATTACATAACTGCCCAGACAAGACCTACCAAGATAAGAGTGGCCAAATAGGATGCAAGCCGTGTGAACATACGTCAGAGAGAAAGGACATTTGCTTTTTACAAGACATTCCAAAAGACTTTCGTGAGATTCGAGAATACACTAGCGAAGGTGCAGGCAAGATTACTAAGCTCTCCATCAAAAGCACTGCCCACTTTGTCATTCCAGATATCTACTCGGAGGTCGCATCCTTTAACATCTACCAAGTCTCAAGTAATGCCAGTCCAATCACTCTGTACGCATCAAATGCTACAGGAGCTCCATCTGAGGCCAATCATCAGTACAAGGCAGTTGGAACTAATGTTACAGCACTCTTAAAGATCTCATCGAGCATCAAACCAACATACATTACACTAGAGTTACGAAGGCCCACAGTGATCTTTGTTGGACTATCCCACAGCAGTGCGCCAGTCGAAATTTTAGTTAAGCCTGGAATAACGAAGTATTTCCAAAAGGGCAGCAGTCAATTTGACGTACTCAACAAATTTGTCATCAAGAATGTGGCTTCTCCATCGAAAATTACCCTTACATTGAATGATCCTACAGATAGATTATTTGGATACTTGCTGTGGTCCAAAGACAAGAATATTCCATTCGCCAACCCAATGATCTACGATGAACAAGTAAAGAGTAATAAGAGTGGTCCAGTATCCATCAGCGTGGTTGATCAGGGAGACGTAACAATCACATCATTGTCCAAACTGTGGGAGCCCGTAGGTAAAGACAACGAAGTTAAGCTAGAGATCACTCCATTGCAATAAGGCAAGTATGCAAAAATAAACTTTTTCTCTTTAGAAGGCACTGTTAATGGTTTTAAGAACGACGACTTTGATGGACGATCTCTTGTGATTGGTTTCAGAACAGGTCGTGGACATACAGGTTTTCGATCATCGCAATATAACATTGTTCTAAAATCATCGCATTATTAATTGTTTATCTCACTCAGGGAGTTTATGTTGTCTAACCCTTCGATCTCGAGGAAGACCATGTAGAAAAAGATTCAATCACAGTTTTTAATGTTTCCATTGGGTCAGCTACCTCGTCCTCATCATCAAATAAATTTATAGAGAGATTTTGGAGGAAATGGAGATTGTTTGCTCAGAGCTTTCATAGGTGCACGAAACCAGTTTGAACCAAAATATAATGTAGGAACTCTAGAGTTACGAAGATTGATTGTAGATTACATTAGTTCAAACTTGTGCCCATCCATCCAAGTATGCACTAGCAAATGTGACAAAAAGCACACTGATTGTGTATACTGACTATTGTAGAGTAATCTCAAAGAGAACATTTCTAAATTCAAATCTCTTTATAACATAACATTAATAAACAAGGAAGCAGCTCATTTTGTAGCCCTCATAACGTTAAAATGCAATAGTCAAGTATTTTCACGAGTTTTTGTATGTGTTCGTGGCCGAGCGGTCAAAGATGATTATGGCGGCAGACTAGAAATCTGTTATCGAAAGATGCGCAGGTTCAAATCCTGCCGAACACGACTTTTACTAAAACCAGGTATAGAGCTTGGAATCTCTGTGGCAGCATTTTCGTGACCGTACAATATATCAAATCTCAACCCATGAGAGAAATTCTATTTGTTCACAAAACTATTAAGGAGCTATGGTTTATATTGTGCACTGCTTTCCTGAAGTAATCTAGGATTAAAATTTGAGTAAATGTATACAAGATGAGCTACAAAGTGTGTGTTATACAAATGATGGTGTTTATAAATTATGTTCATATTATTACAGGTATTGAAGGAGTCTCGCCAGTGCACGATATGACAATTTTGTATCCTCCTCAAATTGAGTACCACCGCCTATAGGACTTGTTTTGCTCTGCTCAGAATTCTCATATATCTGTAAAAAGGTATCAAAAGCAACGCAGCCGTCTTGGTCCCGGACTTCATCAAACATCATGTATAAATTTTTAACTCCCTGGATTTTTGTATCAAGGTCTACGAAACCATTGGATGAGATGTTATTCCACCTACACAAGTTAGTACAATCCAACATTTAATTAATTAGCTACCATAGTATAAATTCTTTAAAGTGAACTTGCATAGTGTTGTTCGTCCGTGTAAGCTCAAATACAGCTTCAATATAAGCCGGGGTCAAGTACTGGGCAGGTAATCCCAGCTGATGAAGCACATCCCTCAGCTCGTCTTTGCGAATCATGTCATCTCTATCATGGTCATGCATATGAAAGAGGTCATAAACCACATCGACAGCAGAATGGTCATCAATCATGTTTTGTTGATAATTTATTAATATTTCGGATCTTATGAAGAAATTTATAACCACCAATTTAACCACTAAAATCTGAATATAGCCATCAAGTTGAAGTATCGGGAATAGTTTAAATACTTTACAATGATACTTCCTTCCCTGTTTGAGTGTGTACCGCAATCGATTCGTTTTTAATTTTATTATTATTGCAAGAATAACCATTTTTATACGTGAAGCAGTTAAAATGTTCATATCAATGATAGAATTTTTGGCAATTACAGTGAGATTACCAACGTATACTAATTACACGTGCAGCTCATCATATAATCATTGATGCGGGCCTACTGATTCTCGTTTGTTCATTGAAAGGGGTTTCTTCGTTAACCCGCGAAATAGCTTTGGAGAATGCGGGGGATCTATTGGATTAAATTCCAGTATTACAATCAATTGTGGATTTAACTTTTCTTCATCAAATTCTTAAATTCTCAGAAGTTAATGTTTCCTCTTAGCCCTTAATGACCTCCAACTTCCGATTTTTTATTTCTGCAAAAACAGATGATCCTGTTAAGTTTTTAGTATTTTAAAAAACTACGTCAGTAAAACTGTAAAAGAAAGCAACATCCAACACTAAAGAACACACATTATGAATAATTAATATTTTTATAATATTTTGTCTTGGACACAAACGAAATCGGTGAACTGATGTTCTGCAATCCATCCCCAGTCCTCTGTTCTTGTCACTTTTAGAGAGGGGAAGCTTAATGTTCCGCGCCTATAGATTGTTCTGCCGTCCTCACTAATTCTCCAAACTCCCAAATCGACGGAATATTCTCCACCGCCAAAGTTTTGAACGCTTTTGTAGTGGTCTCTCGAGAATACCATCTCTCCGGTAAAGTAACCTCTCATTTTAGATTGATACGTCCATTTTGTATTCCTCAAGTCTTCCGGTGTCATTTGCTCTCTCTCACCGTCGCACATTGCATCATAGTATAGATTCTTCCAATCTCTCTCTCCATCCTTAAACAATTGAGAGGTAAACTTGTTGATTACCTTTCCCTTCCAATCAATCTCACAGAACCTCTTCCACAAGTACTGTTGGTGACTAAATTTATACATGTCAGAGCTCACTTCCTCACAACAAATAAGATCATCCGGCTCCAGGAACTGCATTATATAGTCGCACAACTCCTCTGGTATAGCCAATAAAAAGTTGACGCGGTGCTCCTCATTTGATTTCTGTATAAGATCGATGTCCTCATCATCTTTCATTATTTCTTGTTGTGCCATGTGGAGTGTGGCTGTGCTTGACATTCACAAGTTCAAATATGATCACGGGTAAAACCTAGTTTACAATTTATCGAACAATGAGATAGCCGTGCCCTAGCTAGAAAAGTACTCGCCTGGTAAACCTGAAACAACTAGGGAGTAAAACCAAATGTCACAAGGAACCTCTGTACCATTTATCTTCGTCTTGCTATTGTTCACTAAACCTCTGCGGATTTTTGAATAAGTCCTGTAGTCTCACAAATATTTTCCAAATGAATCATTGTAGAGTTTTGTGCTTATAAAAAACTAACTTCTTCTGTTGTATTGCAATAAGAATCTCATAAGAGTTTGAAGGCCTTTTTGACATGTTAGGAATGCGGGCTCTTTCACGGAATTCCTCAGAGACCCGACAAGATAACTTGCGGCAATCAAGCGTGATAATTCACAGACAGAAAAATGAGCACAAGTGAAGATTTGACACTACACCACCTTACCTCTTCTCAAAGCATGAGGATATTGTTCGCTTTGGAGGATTTAAAAGTGCCTTACAATTTGAACGTTATAAAAAGGGATATAAGCAGAAGTTATCCACAACTTGACGAAGTGCATCCCTTAGGAAAGTCACCCGTTCTCACCGACAAAGGAAGGTCATTTGCGGAGAGCCGTATCATTCTACAGTACTTGAAAGATTATTATTCAAGCGGTGCATGGGACAAATCCGGAGACGACAAATTTCGCGATGATTATTTTGCAGAATTCTCAAATGCAACATTGTCTCCAAAAATGATGATGTTGATGTTTTTTGAACTCATTCCAGCCATGTCCCCGTGGTACGTGAAACCATTAATGAATGGAATATTCAACAACATTACTCCCATGTTCAAGAAGGATTTGGATAAGCCGTTTCAGCTAATGGAGGAAGCTTTGTCAAAACAACCTTACTTTGGAGGGGATAACATTGGCTTGTCAGACTTCAGCATGAGCTGGCCAATGGATTGGGCTGACCAACGGAAATACATCGACTTCTCATTGTATCCAAACATTAAGAAGTGGTACGATAGCATCCGCGACAGAGAATCATATAAAGTTGCACTAGAGAAGGGTGGCCCTTACGATTTGGTGTTCTTTGAATACAAATAATAAAGCACTTAATTGAACACTTGGGGTATGAAATTTTCCACGCATTTATTTGGATTTGTTCCACTGTAATTTTTGTTTCTTGACAATTTCTTGTTTTATATCAATTAGCAAGATGATCTTCTATCTGATCTTGACTCGCAGTCCCAACTTACAACATCTCTTCCTTGGGCAGCTTCTACTGGCAGGTCATTATATTGAACTGAAGGTACACTTTCAGCAGATATTATTCTGCATTTGTAAATCTGACTGTCTTCATCCAAGTAGAACACATGATTCCACTCAGTGGTAAAATCGTACTTTTCTCGAACGAACCAACCATTGTCTCTTCCTACTGCAGTGATTATATTTCTGTCGTTAGAATAAACTAGTCTGTCCAAAGTAATATCATTAAACACAAAGCAGTTGTTGTATTGGTCGAATATTTTTTTAAGACCACTGACACCCTGATAGTTGCCTTGCACATCGACAACTATGACCCTTCCCATATTAAGAAAATGTACATCCTTTCTGAAGATATTTGCTTCCAAAATATCATCGTATTTTCTGTCTGAAAAAAGTTGGTAGAATTTTTTTACATTACTTAAACCCTTGTCAGGGGTTTTCTGTGTTATTTTATTTATTGGTCTATGTACGTAGTCATTTGGTCCATTTATAGTTTCGCCATTAATAGCTCTGAAGTCGACTACCAGTCCTTTGTTGTTCAGGATCCAGTAATGGTTCGATTCAGTATAAAAGCGTCTTCCGTCCTTGGCATATGTTCCTGAGTCATGACAAGAGACGGTTACTGTCAATCCGTCATCACTTTGGCTGAACTCGTAAGGACAATACAAATCGTATTGATAACCACCTGTCAATCTACTAAAGAAAGTTCTCACTCCTCTTGTAATGATGTTGCCATGTTTATCTACGACATCTTCTTTACCTTTGTACCTTCCTGCTATGTGTCCACCTGCGTTTGGACTTCCTGTCTGATCCAGCCAATTGACTTGATCATCTAGATTATCTAAAACGCCTTGTATGTTTTTTGATATAAACATGTTGTACATGTTTGCTAGTTTCCTGCAACTTGCTGGTGCATCGTCTGGTAGGTGCACAAATGGACTTGTACTGCATTCTTCTGTCTCTGGGTTGTATGTTGTGTTCATTTGTTTATTGTTGTGTAGGCAGTTAATATCTTTCGATTTTATACTTTGTCGTGGAGGCATGTTGAATCTTAAATAATACCTACATTTTGAGATGGTTTCTAGTTTTAGTACCTCTAAAACTAGTAGGTAATCACATCGACCTTTTCAAAAATTAGATAACGGGAAGACGATGGCCTATTTTCAATAGAAAATTATTGCAAAAGGGTTACCAAATAAATCTTGTACATGGATAAATTAAGAACTAGAAGTAGATTAACCAGAGTATGACCTACCAACTCATAATACCTTTGTAAAAGTAATCCAAGTAAGGTGAGCACTGATCATCGCGTCGCAGTTTAGAATTGATTATAGTGGTTGGGTACGCTAACCATTGTTTGAATATGTATATTTTTAAGTAATCACACCATACAAGCAATTGAAAGAAGAAGTCTACAATTGTGCTATTTTTTTTGTATTAACAATTTTTATTTAATAAATATTTATGTTCAGTAGAGTTTATATCATGTCATTTGTGACCATGTACATTTTTTTAAATATCTACTAGCGTTGTGATGACATTATGAATACGAAAAACCATCTACAACAATTTGAATACCATACTTTAAAGCTCTCTTTGCCAATGACAATTTGTCACTTTCATCGATGTAACTAGTTGTTAGTGATACGAGTCGTGGTGAGCTATACATTATATCCTGCCTTGTAAGACGTTCATTTTTAATCTGTTGCTTCAATAATGAGATTCCAGAGCTCACAATCTCAACACTAGTGAGATGCATCTCTACTATTGTTGTGTTGTCTACAAAAAGAGTTTTTGAAGAAGCAGGCGTAATGTTACGACACCGACACAAGTTGATGACCTTCAGTGTTGTGTTCCTACTGAGACATGAAAGAGCATCATCACTAACAGTTGTATCAAATAAGCACAAATACACAATAGTAGGACAAGATAAAAGAGCTCTTGCAGCCTGACTGCTAATCGCCTGGCCACCTAAGCGAAGAGAAGTAAGATGTGGGATGTTAGCCAGAGGTAACATGTCGTCCAACATAATGTTTGACAATGAGATGCGCTTTAGACTTTCATTGCCCTTAAAGCAATTAGAAACAATTCCGTCTTGTTCCACGACCCTTGTATTTGAATTTAACGGTATCAATTTATGTACCGCAATCTCTTCAATATTACGATGTTGTGACAACAATTTTAAACCTTCTTTTGTAATGCTGTCATTACAAGAGATATTCAAATATTTCAAGTCAACCAATATGAGTAGGATGGAATGCAAGGTGGGATCAGTTATATTACAGTCTACTAGACTAAGCGTTCGGAGGTTGGCACAAGATAATATATAGAGTTCAACAAATCCCTCGGGCTTTACCTGTTGGTTGTACAAATGGATCGCCGTTAGGGTCAGGTTAGGTTGAATTGCATCAAAACCACCGCATACACGAAGGGAATGTAGGGACAAAGTTTCTAATTTTGTCAATTCATTGAACACATCAAACAACGAAACAACATTAATTTGATTATTTCCCATCACACGCACATCAATTTTAATTAGAGAATTCTTGAACCGCTTCAACCGTTTAAAATCTTTATACTCGCCGCAAGTAAATGATAATTCTTTTAATTTCACAAGATTAGTTGTCAAGATGGAATCCAAGTGTGGAGCAAACTCTATATGAAGTTTCTCTAAAGCCAATAGCGGGGGTAAATAACTGGGCATGTACTTTTCAAACACATTAAATTGTTTTAATTTGTGGTTGGGTTGCATGGACGGCATGTCGGACTCGACACCACCCGAACACGATACCCTTCTTACGGTCAATGCCTCGAGGTGATGTAATTTGGACAAGAGATTTTGTAAAACTAAATCATCAATAAAATCAACAATTTCAAGTTTAACTAAATGACTACAGTTTAGGAGCCCATTATAAAGAGACCCCTTGTCAATAAATGGTGCGCTCGGGCATATTTTGATAAAAGTAAGATTGCGTGGGGTGTGTTTGGACCACATGTCGAAAAACTCCTTGTTTGTGGTGCAGTTGACCACTAGTGTACTTAATGCTGTGAAGATTGGTTTTAAAAGTGTTTGGCAGATGGTGGTGTCCATGAGATCTACTTCCACATCGTTGACCTCATCGTCGTCGTCATCGTCGCTGTCCAACCAATCGTCTTGCTCTGGTGATATAGGCTCCTGCTTACGAATATATGGCGCAATTAAAGATGAACGGAGAACTACTCCTCTTCGAATTGAAAAATTCACAAAGAGAATGTGCACTGATCCATCTGGAAATCTACCATATAGGGATTTATATACTGTACGATTAAATTCCAGTAGTGGGGTTATGTTCCCTGAATGTATAGATATGACGTGAGAAAAGGATAAAATCAACGGTATAATGTCGCTTGGTACGTGTTGTCTTATTCCCTCGCATAAAGTTCTTAACGACATTGCTAATTCTTCGCCAACTGACTTGTGGGTGATATGAATGTTCGGTAAGTGCTTGTTGTTTCAGAAATGAAGCATTGTAAATTAATCAAATATGACACAAGAGGAGTTTTTGGACCATTCCTACGAGAGACAGAATCTTATCACGGACGCCCTTTTAACAAACCTTGATGTCCCAAGCACTATAAGCCCGAATATAACTCTTCGTGAACACCAGAAGATCGGAATAAAGTGGATTACCACAATTTTTCAGAATGATGGCAAAGGGGCAATATTAGGAGATGATATGGGACTTGGGAAAACACTTCAAGTTATAGGCTCAATTGCATATTTGATGGACAACAAAATTATAACCGACCCTTTTCTGGTCGTGTGTCCCCTGTCGTTAGTTCAAAATTGGGAGTTAGAATTCCAGAAATTTACGCCTTCGATAAAGGTTTTCAAGTACCTTGGTAACAAGGATAAAAGAGAGGAGATGCAGAACCAACTATCAACGGAGGTAAGTAAGTCTACATTACTTTCAACTTCTAACTGTTAAGATCGCCGCACCTCACTTTCAATGTTTAATTTCTAGCTATGGTAAGGTTGTGATTAAGTTTAATTGTAACTCAAAGAAGTAGAGACCATCATTACTGATGCTGATTTTCTTTCGCAATTCAAATGGTCCTCTGTAGTGGTAGATGAAGCCCATCGTTTAAAAAACAACAAAACAGTTTTATACACTACACTACAAGATAATTTTTCGGGATTTAGACTTTTGTTGACGGGAACACCAGTGCAAAACAATGTCCATGAACTATGGTCTCTACTGCATTTCATTGATCCAACCACATTTGATGAACAATTTCTGGAGTGGTTCCCTCAATCAAATCTAAGTGGAGACGCACTTGATACATTTCATGCTTCTTTGAGACCGTACATGCTCCGAAGGAAAAAATCGGACGTACTGAAGGACTTGCCCGATAAGCATGAATCCATTCTTTATACAAAGTTAACAAAAATGCAACGGTGCGTGGAATTTAGTTTTATCAACTCACAATTGTAGTGATGTTTATAGAGGAGTTTTGACTAAGGATAGAAAAATGGTTGGAGGGAAGAATTCGACCTCTTTAACCAACACCCTACTTAATTTAAGAAAGTGCTGCAACCACCCATATCTTTTTGAAGGTGTAGAGCCTGAGCCTTTTGTTGAGGGAGAGCACATTGTGCTGAACAGCGGAAAAAGTAAGTACGTAGATAACAACCTATTTAATCTATCAAGTGATCATCTTGGACAAATTACTTGAAAAAATGAAGAGGGAGAATCATAAAGTGTTGATATTTTCACAAATGACTGCTACTTTAGATATTATTCAAGATTATATGCATTTACGCAAGTATTCCTATGAGCGGTTGGACGGCTCTGCACGTGGAGAGGAACGTTATAATTCTGTAGATCGCTTTTGTACAGACAATGACGTTTTTGCTTTTCTGTTGTCAACGAGGGCAGGAGGTGTTGGATTGAACTTGGTGGCCGCAAACGTTGTTATATTCATCGATCAAGATTTTAACCCCCAGATGGATTTACAAGCACAAGAACGCGCCCATCGAATAGGCCAAACAAAAGATGTCCACGTTTATAGGTAATTGCTGKTTTTTTCTTTTTATTAAATCAAATAGGATCATAACAGAGAATACAGTAGAGGAGATCATTCTTAAGAGATCATTGAGGAAGATTAAATTATCTGAACAATTAATCGAAAGCGGAAGCTTTTCCAACACAGCATACGATGATACTTTGACAGATAGTGAGACGGCCAAGATGATAAGATATGGTATCCACGCGTTGAACGATCAAAATGATGATGACCAGGCATTGGTCAACATTGACATTGAAGATGTACTTAAAAGAGTAAGCCTGAGATTAATAAATCATTAACTTGTGTTAGGAAAAAATAATTGATTTTGATTCTGAGGACGAGCAAGAAGACTCCGAGGAAGCTAACAATGACGAAAACATTTATCTTTATCAGGGGAAGAATTATGGCAAAGAAAAAGCCAAACAAAGAAAAAAGAAGGCACATGAAGGGGGTTCTAATCTAGGCGATCTTGATCAAAACGAAAGCTACGAGGAGGACGAAAGCGACGGAGAAGATGTCATACAAAGGGTGGTAAGTACTGCAAGTTACAATTTATTTAATCGTCCATAGTACAAACTACGCGGCCGCACTATTAATAGAACACCAAAGAAAGCACGTCGTGCAAAGGACCCAACGTACACTTCTAGAAACATTCAAATACCTACCGACTACCAACCAGTGCACGCTGACATTTTCTCCCCTACTCTCGATGACTCCAACCTTGACACGAACAGCGTAGTTAGACAAAGAATAGAATATACAATTGGAGACGTTACGGATCAATCGGAACGTGATGGTCCTGTCATTGTCATCAAGTAAGACCCTCTTTACATTTTCCTCTAATTTTTTGTAGTTGTGTATCGGATCGTGGGTTATGGCCTAATGGTGGATTGGCAAATAAAATCCTTCAGAACCTGTCACAGGAAGCTAAAACAAATTACGAACAGGCCGCGCGGAACGAAGACATTAACTTGGGGGATGCACATTTAATCATGGTGGAAGATCACGGAAACGAACAAGGAGAACCTTTATACATTTGTAACGTAATTGCTCAAGAATATGATTTTGAAAAGAATACACATGGAGGAATTGTTATGACTGCTTTAGAGTCGGCTCTCAATAAAGTCGCATATGCTGCAAATTCTCTTTCAGGTAATTCCTTGTCTTGTTCTAGATTAATCTTTTTAGCGAGCGTACATTTACCAAGGATCGGGTATGGTCTTAAAAACTTTAACTGGTATGGACTTGAAAGAATTATAAAAAAATGTTTGCCGAGCGTCGGAATCAAAACATACGTTTATTATTACAAGAGAGGAGCCACGAAAAGTGTCAGCAATTCTTCTCACCACCAAAAACCTGTGGTTCATGTGGCCAAGAATGTTAAAGATGTTTTTGAAGACTTGAGAATTTGTTTGTATAAAGTACAGGATAAAGAATTGGAAAATTCGCTTCGAAAGAAAATTGTTGCGAATGGCGGTATTGCTTGCTCCAAATTAGATGGTTCCGTTGATGTTGTTGTTGCGACTAGTGTTCTTCAAGATGTTGAACTTGATTCATTTATGGAGAGCCATCCTGATGTAAAATTAGAAAATATCGGTTGGGTGAATAAAACTATTAGCTAATAACTTTCATCATATTGTTTGAATAACATGTTGACTTTATCGGTCGCAGAAATTATGTTTACACTTACAAAATCAACCAAGGAGTGAATTGTTATTATAGTGCACTTTTCAAAATAAATATTCTTTCAACAAACCAATCACGACCAATCCAACCAACACAGGCGGAGATAATACGCTCAAGGTCATCCTAGACCAAATTAAAGAGATCAGAACGGATCAAGAACACACCAAAGAACAACTAAAGGAATGCAATACAAGCATCAAATCAATTTCCGACAGACAGGATACCCAAGAATACGAAATYAAAAAAATGGATTCCGATGTATCAACCGCCATCACCAACATGGACTCTAAATTCGATAAGATGATGGAAATGATGAAAGTTTTCGGTAACCAATTATCGGGTAAGAAAGGACCGAGTAGAGGAAGGAAGAGAGCTAATGACGACGACGAATACGATGAAGAAGAAGGAAGGATGGAGGATGACAATAACGACGACGAACCCACTGCATCCCCAAAAAAGAAACCACGCACCAACAAGTCAAAATCAAAGTGAAACTGGTGTAAGGCGTATTAATAATATAATTAAATTTCTAATCAAAAAGTGAAAGACAACTGATCTCTATCAAATCCTATAGACCAAAGTAGGTATTCAATTTTATTTTGGTAACAACCATTCCAAACAAGTTCAAGTAATTATCATCCGGCATGACCAGACCCTTATAGCGGAGGAGACTGTTTGTACCATTACTTTGAAGAGTTTGTAGTAAACCTTATCCAAGTTAAGTTAATTTTGTGAAACAAGAGCGTTGACATGTCCACAAAAACCAATCCTGGCACCAAAGGTCACAACCGCGGCAAAACCACTACCGTTGGATAATCACCAAAAGAATTCTCATCTGCAGATGCGTGACAAATCAAATAGTAGCGATCTCTACCAGATTCTACCAAAAAATAACATAGTGGAAGGTTATGAATGCAAGTCAGGTGCACAAAAAATCAATTTCCACAGTTTAGATCGTCACTTACGAAAATTGAACGCTGGAAAAGATTCAAAATTCATCATGATCATGGTGGCGATGACAAGCTTTTGATGAGTTCTCTCAAAAAAATATTCTCGGTACACCCCATCTTAATTTCTTCGTCTTCTTCGAGCATTATCTTATCAAACTCATCATATGGGAACAGATGAGTATTGATAAAAACACTACCTGCTTCTTTTTTTTCAAGTACTTGTTTCAAAGTACATTCAACAACCGAACAAATCAATACAGGAATTGTAATCACATGATCCAGCACTCGTTGTTTCACCCGGGAATCACTAGAGTTAGAATGTGCTAGCAAGACAGTAAGATGAGATAACATCAAATCACTCAACATTCAGCTATCTGATACAATAATAAGCAAATTTGTTTGTTTTATTATATAATACATACCAGCATCATCAATTGTAAATGTCAAGTCTCTGCAGAAGTACTTACATTACCATTCGTTTCCATGAGTTTCGGTGCCATCGAGGATGCCAGAGTTACCTACGAGTATGCATTCTCCAAGAGCACCACATCATTCTTCGCTGCTGAAGAGCTATTTAACCGATGGTCTCCTATGTCGCATCACAGCATATAGAATAATTTCCTTGGGTAAGAAGATGAGGTAACAGAGTAATTGACTGATAACCTATTCTTTATTTCAACAACAATTGTTTCACACGAATCTCGCTTCCTTTAATACTCACGGTAATTGCTGTGCTAAATGTTATTAGGAAGTGTGAATACCTATTTTATCTTGATTGTAACATTCGTTACAACAGAGAATCCAGAGGAAGGATTCCAACCCACTTGCGGTAGCGTCTTCCAGAGATTTGAATTTTTGGACTTTCCTTACTAATTTTACAAAATAATTTGTCCGGATGAAGGTCAAGTAAACCTTATCCAAGTTAAGTTAATTTTGTGAAACAAGCTCGTTGACATGTCCACAAAAACCAATGACCAAGAACCAGACGCTATCACTTTAACAAACGAAGACATGAAATATGAGCCCGAATCAGAGAATTTGGACTACAAACTAAAGTTTAAAGACAGAGACGAAATTATTATAAACGTTGTTCGCTATTTAGTTACCGATTACGAAAGAATAATGAAATCGGGAGCTAATATCTCAAGACAAGATAGATCTGCAATAATACTAGATCAATTATACGGTACCGGCAAAACATATCTCGGGATGCATCTACTCACTGAAGATGGATTAGGTAGAGTAAGAGACCGAATTATCGTAAATGACGAAAGACTTAACGCACACATTGAACGAATTCAAAAATCAGAATTGGTAGTAATCACGTGCCCAGGTGATTTAGAAGATAAACATGCGATTAGAAGACACATACTTGACGTAATTTTCTACAAACTGAACGGAAAAATTCCAGACTTAGATAACAGGACTGGAAAAATTATAGATCTCTTTAGAGGAAGAACAGTGCACGTCTTTGCGGATGAAATCAGTCACAGCGTTAAAAAGACGAGAGGTTTCAAGGTCGCTTTGAACAATATCTACGAACTAGTAAACGATCCAGCATTTGATTGTATGTTTACGTATGTTTTGGCAGGAAGACAGACATTTGCAATGAATGCCGTGAACACATATTTTTTAAATTCAAAAGTTTTTATTATCCCCACACTTCCTAGAAGTTCTTCAGACGAGCTTGTTGATGAATTTCTAATGAGTAATAGCACGTTTGAACTGAGTAATGTTGTTCACTTCAGAGATCTAATGTTTGAAAATATACATGGAATCGGTCGCTTTTTAAAGAAAGCTCTTAGTTCGTTGCAACATGTCTTTAATGTAGTCAAACAAAAATATGGCGACAGCAACAGATTCACCATTCAAGAAGAGCAAATAGAACACTTTCTGAACGTGGAGTTGATGATTTTATTTGAAGGTCAAAATCTAATTCCAATTAATAAACTAGAGAGCGAGAATAGACATGCTTTCTACACGGTCCTCACCTACGCAAATAACAGAATAGAATTTGATATGGAAAGCGACAGTATTTACGAGGATGGTTCTGTAGTTTGTAAATTATCGGTGGCGCTAAAGTATCTTCCATTCTATCACAGTACTAATCCAAATAATAAAAAATCAACAATCGTGGCATGTCGATATGTCTGGGCGTTTTTGAAAAATCATGTTGGAAGTGATTCTGGAATTTATGAAAGCCGATTTTTTGATATTGATGATCAAAATCGCTCTGTCATTGATGTCGCCGAACTCTTGGAGAAGGTTACATCCGTGAGACTCCTAGAAGCAACGTACAAATTTTCTCAATATATGAAAGTGAAGAGGGGGGAATTGTTCCATTTTTTAAAAGGTACATTCTCAGAGAAAGTGGTTGTAGATGAATATCCTACAATCATCCTGGCACCAAAGGTCACAAGCGCGGCAAAACCACTACCGTTGGATAATGGTCTGGATAATATCAGTGACATAGCAACAGTGACCGCTGCAGAATTCCGTGGAAAGATATTGCCTTCCATCACCAAAAGAAATTCTCATCTGCAGATGCGTGACAAATCAAATAGTAGCGATCTCTACCAGATTCTACCAAAAAATAACATAGTGGAAGGTTATGAATGCAAGTCAGGTGCACAAAAAATCAATTTCCACAGTTTAGATCGTCACTTACGAAAATTGAACGCTGGAAAAGATTCAAAATCCATCATGATCATGGTGGCGATGACTTTGAGTCCCAAACTAGAGGCAATGTGCGAAAATAATGGTAGCATGCTTTTCGATAGTGGAGACTATTATAAGTCGATATCGGAGACTTCAAAGGGATATCTCTTTGTGGCAAATCCAAGCGAACGAGAGCTGGAGTTGTATGAAGATATTGATGAACAGGCCTTAGTTCGGAGAATTGCAGAAAAGAAGGAAAGCTATCAATCAAAAAAGAGGTCAACCAAAACTACCAAAGATGAGAGAGTCACGAAGAAAAGTAACAAATCTACCAACGCAAACACATCAAATCAACAAGTGATTTACAAGTCTGTGATTCAACCTAATGGTAAGATTGTGCAACTAAACGAACAGCCCCGTGGCGATAATACAAGATTACAAATTAATGGAAAATCATATCTACCTAAAGGCACTAGTCTTGACATTGATCAACAAGTGTTGACTCAAGACGAACCTGTCATGAAAATTCCTCAAAATAGTCAAATTGTAGTAATTGGCAAAAAAATGCTCAAGGAATTTTTAAGTGAAATTTATTACGAAAAGATCAACAAGTATGGTTCTATAAGCCAGCTGGATAAGAAGATGAGCATCGTTGGTGATATAGCAGATCGTATCAATTTCTCCTTGTTTAAAAAAGGCATTGCAAATCCTCTCAAACGTGGAAGAGACGAACTGGATTTTGATGACGAACTAGATTTTGATGTCGATACCAATCGTAAGAGAAAGAGGACGGAGAGTAAGTCATACACAACTCAAAAGTACTCAACATGTTATTGTAGTGGGTGGTGGAGGTCAGAGTGGAGGTGCTGTGCAGCAAACTCCAGAGCAGAAGGAGGCGTATGAGGAGATGAAGCAGCAGAAGAGTAGGCGCGCTTTTAAGCAGTGGTTAGAGCGTGTGTGGTTGAATGAAAAAGAGGGTGATGAGAAAGACTATTTGCAAGAATTAGTTCAAAAGATCCTCGATGACGGTTACCATGGAGGAACATTTGCTGAAGTGACTGTTAAAAATCTATATGATAATCACTATTCGCCAGGAAGAACCGAAGCGATTGAATTGTTTTTTAAAAGCAAGTTTGGAGTAGTTATGAAAGAATAATTGGTGACGAGGAGATTAGGATTACTGAGTGGTACTTTCCGAATTTCAAATATATATACTTTTTTATGAAATGCAATATTTTTATTTTATTAGGATTGTCCTTGCGGTTCTGTTAACAACCTCTCGTCCTATAAATTCACTCAACACATCATTTATCGAATGATTTTGAATTTGAGTATGATTCAATCCTGCGATCTTGTTATAATGACGTGCTGAATATTCAAAATATAATCATCATGTTGCTCGAAAATATTAATCCTCATCTAATGTATCGAAGAATTAACCCATCGAAAATCTACAAGATTACAAAGATCGGAGCAGAGGCCATCGCAGAGGCACTACTAGTCAAAAGACAATTCAAATCCTTAAAATTAATCAACAATTAAATTCGGGATTGGAAAACAACCAAAAACAAGGGGGAAATAACGGAGCTAGGTTTCATGTTAACACCTGCCGCTTACCCACTTGTAAACTCTTTTAACACATAACTTTTTTACAAAATAATTGCCAACTAGATCGACTTCATCACAATGAACAAGGGGTATATAATCTTCTTTCTATAAGAATTCTTTGATTATCATGAAATGTATTACAAACAAGAATTGCTTTCTTTTAAGTATGATGGTTTAAGTTGGGTGGAAACAGTGATAGGTTGACCATGTGACAGGACAACTTCGTGTATTTACCAGAACTCAAAATTAATCATGCAAGTAGGAGATTATATTGTAGAGTATAGTAAAAGTAACAGGTCACGCTGCGCGATTACCAAAGAGAATATCAAGCAGGTAAACTACAATATTGAAAATAATTTATACGGTATTAAAGGATACTTTACGTATTGGAAAGGTGATTCAAAGTCCCAAATTTGACAGTAGGATTCCAGTGTGGCACGATTTCGAAGCGTTTTCTGAAAGTGATAAGCACATTAAAGATTTTAAAAAGAACTGCAAAAAAGTACTTGGCATAGAGAAATTAAGGCTTGATGATCAAGAAAAGTAAGTATAATTTTTGCCACTTGAACAAACTCACCCTCTAGAATAACCAAACTGATGGGAAATGCCACGGACGATGATTCAGAGTCCTCACAAAAAGACCCAGCTCTGGTTGCTTTCAAAGAAGAAAATAAGAAACTGTGGGAGCTCAAGGATGAATTAAAACAACTTCAGAATCAAGTTTTAAAGGAGATGTTGGAACTTAACAACCAAAATCCGAAAGGAGAAGCTGCATTACCCGAGCGATGCGCCTATGGCATGATGTTTGGCGCATTACCGAAGTGTGATCGTGAAGGTTGTAAAGATAATTTTTTAGAATACTCAGTAAGTTAAAATCTGTGACTTGTAATTTTAAAAGTAAGGCTTCTACTGGAAAATATTGTTGTACAGGACACAATGAATGGTCAAAATGCACATATGAAGCTGACGTCGACGACATCCAAACTAAAGATTGGGTCATGCCAGACGACTATGATGACGATTTTATCAACAACTTTAAATTTGTAAAGCACAAGAAAGTAAACTACATTCCCCCTTCTCAAGTAAAAAAGAGTGAAGAATCAGAGGAATCAGAGGATGAAGAAGATGAAGAAAAAAAGAAAGACGAAGAGGAGGAAAAAAACAAGTTAGAGGAAGAGAAGAAAGAGAAGGAACATCTTCCTCTTGGAAATTATGTGATCGCCTTCGCAGGAAGACTCAGCTTGACGCAAAACAAATTGAAGCAAATTGTAGAAGATGCAGGAGGATCATACAGCACGACTGTCGTTGGCACTGTAGATTACCTCATCACCAGTTCATCAGAGTTGGATTCATCATCACAAAAGATCAAACAAGCCAAACAACACAATGTTCCCATTATGGAAGGCAAGTACTTACACTTTATCAACTACTAACCCGTAAATAGAATCCTTCATCCATGATTCTGTTGAAAACAATCAAAAGTTCACAGAAACTGAAAGTCAAGAATACTGCTTATGGAAACCAAAATCAAAGAAAAGAAAAGTGGAAGAGATGGAACAAGAAGGTGAAACCGAAACCGAAACAGGCGCAGAGAAACAGTCATCAAAGCGTGTCAAGATACAACTCAAGGGAGACGCACTTGTAGCAGTGGATTCCGAATGCAAGTTAGCAGGCGAAACACATGTACTTCAAGAATCAACATCAAACGTCTACTCTGCTAACTTGAACTTGACCGACATTACCAACGACACGAATCAATATTACATTTTACAGGTCCTTCGAGATGACGACGATCACAATCAACACTATTTATATCGCAGATGGGGACGTTTAGGAACGACAATCGGAGGAAGCAAAATTGAAGACTTTAATGACAAACATGATGCCATCGCACAATTTACAAAACTTTACTTTGACAAGACGGCCAACCATTGGAGCGATCGCAAAAACTTTGCTAAAAAACCAAACAAATTTTATCCCGTCGATGTGGATTTTGTATGTGACGTTGATGCCATTCAAGACACAGCCGTGGATAAATTACTTTCGGAAAACACTCACTCCCAGTCACAAAGCACTTTGAACCCAGCAGTCAGAGATTTAATGTCCTTGATCTTCGATGTGAAGGAAATGCAAAAGACATTGATTGAAATGGAAATTGACACCAACAAGATGCCATTGGGGCGCCTATCAAGAGTTCGACTTTTGGAAGGGTTTTCGGTTTTGAAAAAGATTCAAGAAAAGTTAAATCAACAAACATTAAAAGTTCAAGAATTAGAGCAACAAGATGAGCAACAAGAATCAAAAATAAAATCCACTTTTAGGGATGCCTTTATTGCTCTGAGTAATGAATTCTATACAAAGATTCCTCACGTTTTTGAAAAGAATTCTTCCATTCCACTCATTGATTCCGATCACTACATTAAACAAAAAAATGAAATGATTAACACGTTGATGGAGATGGAGATTGCCACAAGTCTAATCAACCAATCATCATCCAGTGGAGGAAAAGATGTGCTTCTCGACCATTACAATAAATTGAATACAAATTTAGAACCTTTAGATAAGAAATCTAAAGAGTTTGTCATGTTAAATAATTATTTGTTGAACACTCATGCAAGTACTCATTCCAATTACAAGATGGAGGTGTTGGACATCTTCAAGGTTGAACGCCAAGGAGAGCGAGAGTTGTATTTGAAGCATTACAAAGATGTACCTAATAAACAATTGTTGTGGCATGGGTCAAGATTGACCAACTGGGCTGGTATTTTATCTCAAGGTTTAAGAATAGCACCACCTGAAGCTCCTTCTACAGGATACATGTTTGGTAAAGGTGTCTACTTTGCCAACATGAGCAGCAAATCTGCAAATTATTGTTTTACATCCCGTGACAAAAATATTGGTATTTTGATCTTGAATGAGGTGGCATTGGGAGATACATATAATCGATTTGGTGCAGATTATATAACCACGTTGCCAAGTGGAAAGCAAAGCACTTGGGGAAAGGGGTCAACCACTCCTGACACGAAGGACTATCAGGAGTTGGATGGAGTAGTGGTGCCTATGGGAAAGGGTGTCAGATCTGATGCGAACAACACAAGCTTATTGTACGATGAGTTTATTACCTATGATACAAAGCAAAGTAATATTCGTTACTTGTTTAAAACAAGATTTGACTACAAATAAACATTTCATGATCGTTTGAATAAATTTAATTTGGGATAATACAAATTTTTTGGTCTCATAGAGTTACAAATCATTCAATTACAAACAATTCTTCAAATTATCCGCAGCGGACCGAATGTTTTACTATTAAAAGTAAGTACAAAGTTTAACACGAATAATACTATACAGGCGTGTATGGTCAATATTATAGTTTCTCATACGTAGTGGTGAAATACATTTATAATTAATTTATATGCGGAAGATGAACTCTTTTTGGTAGTCTGACAATAATAAAACAAACCAAATATAACCGTTTACAGACCTTTGGAGGGAACTCATTAACCAGCATTAAGCAACAATATGACACTCCACACACTTACACTATTGCTTCTGATATGCTATATAGCTGCATATATAGGGGATGGTTCCAGTAAGTATACAACACAGCTAATTCTAATTATTATAGGTGCCAAAAATCCGTGTAGGAGCTGTAGGGATGTTTCAAACTTACGTAAATACTTGGGCACATACAGCAGCCTTTATGGCGGTGTATTCTACATACAATCCCCCTTTCCACCTTTCACAGTTTCAAAAACATTTTGCGACTTCACGTATATAGGCGGAGGGTGGACGTTAGTTTTGAAGGTATTTCGCATCATTATGCTGCAGTATTTTTTACATTTCAGCAAGATGGAAGGTCGAGTGCATTAGGTTATTCATCACCTATATGGACGACAAACCAAACATATAACGAAGACAGTGCCAATATTAATGTGGAGGATGCTAAGCTTCCAGCATTCAACTTTTTGGACTTCACACAGATTGGTGTTTCGTTCCAACAATATCCTGTGCCAAAGACACTCGTGAGTCATGATTGAGTTTGTAATGTTTATATATCATAGACCGAATTATCTGGTGTAATACTAGCTCTAAACAAGCCAAAGCAGAGTATGCTTGACTTGTTCAACTCTGGTGTTAATAACACCAATGATCTAGTTGGTATTGGCAGGTCAGGATGGTTGAATTCGATACCGGTCGGTAAATCACAGCCATCTCCTGTATTGTTACCTAATTGTAACTTGTAAGTCTACCTCATCAATTTTTCACATCATGAACTTTATAGAGAGGGCGTCAATGTATTATTAAAGGGGCAGTACGCTGCAAATTCATTCAGATTAGGTATCTTGGGTAGCGATACTGATTGTAGGACTGGTCCAAGTTTTGTAGGTGTAGGTGCTATGGGCTCTTTCAACAGCAATACGTACTCTGGAAACAGAAATGACAAAGCAACGTCGTCATACCCTATATCTCAGGTAATCAACTTCTAGTTTTGTTTATTTTTTACTAAAATAATACAGTTGCCCACTTTTAGCATGTTGTGGGTCAGAAACGATTATGATTGTTCAAATGTGAAGTATTGTACTGGAAATGGCTATTGCGTGGGTAATAATGCGTGTAGCTGTTTATCTGGATACTCTGGTGCTGATTGTTCAAAGTGGAGTTGTTTTAATGAATCATCCAATAGTACTAGTGTTTGTTCTGGTAACGGAACTTGCACTGCACCTAATACATGTAATTGTAGATCAGGTTACATTGGTCAAAATTGCAGCATTTGGACGTGTGATGGAGTCCCATACAACGATACTTTTGTTTGTTCGGGTTATGGTGTTTGTTCAGATTTAAACAAGTGTCAATGCAATGACAAGTATTTTGGAAGTACTTGTTCAAATTTTTATTGTAACGGCACACTTGCCAACACATCAAAAGTGTGTTCAGGACGTGGTGTTTGTGTAAAGCCCGACGTATGTACATGCAATGATGGATTTTCTGGATCTTTCTGCCAGATCAGTCCCACTCCCTCACCTACACCTACACCTACACCTACACTAACACCGACTCCCGCTCCTACACCGACTGTGATACCTACACCGACGCCAAGTTCTACCCCTACCCCAACTATAACACCAACTCCTACACCTACTGCTACCCCTACCCCAACTATGACACCAACCCCAACATCTACACTAACGCCAACTTTGACGCCTACTCCAACTCCAACTCTAACACCTCCAATATCAAATCTCACCATATCTGCAGATAATATTGTAAGTAAAATACACTTAAAGTATATTAATCAAATCTAGATTCTAGCAGTATTTATAAATGGTACTGCTGCCCCAGGCACGTATACAAATTACAACAACTGGAGAGTTCCAATCACATACAGGTAGGCAACAAACAAGACCTAGATCTTAAAACATATTAGACTGCAAGCTGGACCAGGTGATTGGTTATCTATTGGTGTCCAAAACGAAGGCGCTTATTCCGACACTAACCCTGCTTCGATCTTAGCTGATTTAGCTTTTGTATCCTCGGATGGCGCAGATGGCCTTATCCAAACCAATACAAGTTGGACTTGTATTGGATCTAGTGAAGCGTGTACAGGAAATCCAACATCTTGTGCAAATCAGCCTTCCAAAGAGTGGATGTCTACTGAAACATGTGGAAGCGGAACGATTTCATTGGGCAATAACCAGGGAACTAATATATGGGGTAGAATTGCAGGTATAAGTGCCACAACAAACCGTATATGGGTGTATCCTGCTCCTGAAACTGTTACTGCATGGTGTAAGATACAGATTCCTGTTTTTGGCACAAAAACTACTTTGAGTTGCGGTAAGGACTATAGTTATTATAGAAACTCACATTATAAATAGCAAGCACACCAGCTCCATCAAAATCATCTACGCCCACTCCAACACCAACCCAAACACCCACTCCTACCAGAACTCCCACATCAACACCAACTTCTAGTCCTACTCCAACCATGACTCCAACTCAGACACCTACGCCCACTTTAACATTCACACCAACACCTACTCCAACGCCCACTCTAATACCTACACTTACACCAACAATTACCCCAACACCTACATCCACCCCATCCCTCACCTCGACAACAACAGTTACGCCCACACCGACTCTAACGCCGACTCCAACAGACTCACCAACAGCAACACCTACTCTAATTTATACGCCAACGTTCACTTTATTGCCCACTCTAACTCCTACTCCAACCCAAGCACCCACTCCCACAACTACTCCAACATATACTCCCACTCAGACACCAACATCCACACCTACGATGACGAATGCTCCGATCTTTACGCCAACGGTTTTTCAAACACTTACTACATCACCTACACCAACTATCATAAACATACCCACTACAATAACCTCAACACCGACACTTACTTCCACACCTACCTTTACGCAAATCCAAACAGAGCAAATGTCTACTCTCTCTCCACCTCCTACACCTAATACCCCAATCTCCACACCGATACCAAACCTCACCTCAACTGATACACACAATCCAACTACATCAAATCTAACAGCTACTACAACTTCAACTCCAGCTCCTACCATATCAACGTCAACACCAACTTCAATTATAAATATCGACACTAATTCACCAATATCAACATCTAATTACGCCACCGAAACCGATTCTGTAGTATCTACTCCTACTTTGATTTCAACTTATACAAATGGTCCAAATTCAACTGATGTTTTAACAGAAGCATCTAGCGACACACCAGTACCATCACAAGTTGAAACTGACACTTTCAATCCTACACAAACATTCACACCTACAAATACAATCTCATCGCCTAATATCACACCAATGTTAACATATACTGATTCACCAACAATGTCGAGTGCATCTACTCAATCTCCATTACCCACGCCTGCTCCTACTTTAATAACAAGTACTTATGTCCCGACGCAAGTCCCAGAACTAACTTCAACTGAAACACCACAGTCAATAACACAGCAATTTACTCCAACACATACACCTACTGATACAATAATCACGACTGAAACCTTTATACCTACCTCTGATCCTATCCCTAATGACACTCCGACAAATATACCTACAGCATCTCTTATTGATTATTCACAGACCCCAACATTAACTATAAGTAGTACGCCTACACCTGCGCCTGCTGCTACATCAGAATTCAATCCAACTTTTACAGGTTTGCTAACACCTACTCCATCACCGAGTGAAGAGTATTTAACAACACATTCAATTCCAACAATGACACAAACACCCAGTGAGACACTAACAGGAATTCCTATATATACAGAATCGTCATTATATACAACTTCTGTACCCACACTGACTGAATCTCCCACTGATATAGCAACCATTACTCATTATGCTTCCAACACACCTACGCAACAAAGCACTGACACTCATATTCCAACCGTACCACCCACGTCAAGTCATCCTCTATCAACAGCAACGACAACACCGTCCACAAATAACCCATCTGACGTGAATACACATGACCCTACTAGCTCAAACTATTTGACCTACCAAGCAACTAGTGTACAATCTAATGCCCCAACGCCAGAATCAACTTTGATTCAAACGTTAACTCCTACGCCAACATTAGAAGCAAGTACGATAGTCACTTATTCCACTCCTACTAGTACGTTAGAAGACGTTAAAAATAGAGACTCCAACACAAACAACAACACTGACAAAGTATTCAACGCCAACTATGTCTTTTATATATAGAAAGCACACAATCGACTTATACTCCAACAGTATCGGATTCAAATGTTCCTACAGAAGTACAGACACAATCGACGGCTACATCCACTTCAACACCAACATATGGATTATCTTTAACCTCAACACCGACGTCAATTATTACTTTTGCCACAAGCATCAACACCAACTTCCTCGTCAACAACCACTACCTCTCCTATATTGACACAAACTCCAAGCATCACTTCAACAACTACCCCAAGACCTACACCAACCTCAACCCCCACTCCGACACCAACTCACTCTACAACTACTATTTATAATTTAGATGGAGTTTCGAGATATGTAGTATCAAATCAAGTATTGTCATTCGACGGCTATTTCCCCAATACTTCAATCTCATGTTTGTTCTACAATAATGATGTCATTAATAATGTAATTCCTCTATCTGTGTCCACTAATAATGTAAAATGCACAGTACCTATTTTAGAAAATACTAGAAGTTATATATTAATCAAATTACAGATTGATACTATCGATATTCCTTTGTACTATGTCAACAATCGATATATTATTTACAACTCCAATTTTACATCAATTGACTCTTCTTCTTTGGTTAGTTTAGATGGTACTTTGGCACATGATACAGTTCGAGTATCTCAACAAGGTCTTACCTTGAGTATCTATAATAGTTTTAATAACCTCCAGAGTGAAATCAAATCATTAAAACTTGGTGGTAGCTACAATGTTGTGGGTCAGAGGTTAATAATTGACTTTGGATTTAATTCTTCAATGTCATTGAACTCAGTAACAAATAATGTTATGGAGGCTTGGTTGTATCACAGTAGCAGAAACTACTTCAGAGTATCAATATCAATAGATGGTGATATGAATGGCTATATGGCTCTTTCATCTTTAACAAGTACCTTAAAGAAGAATACTGTGAATTGTAGTCAAGTTATGACAGGTACTAAATATAGAACCATAATGTCTATATCTAAACCATCTAATCCATCCAATAATTGGTCGCTAGATGCATTGCTCAGTAGGTTTAATGATGATGAGGTCATTTGTAAAACATCAATTGAAATGAATGCATCGAATGACTTTCAAACACAAGACTTCTCCATTGGAATATCTCAGAGTGTCTCCTCAAAATCGAGATCGATTAACACCGTAGAAAGTAGTTTGGTGTTATATAAGGTTATTCTTGGGTGTCAAGATAATATGTTGTGTTCAAATGATATAACACCTAATAACAATAATACTACACCGCCATCTTTATACGAAAAAGCAACATTCTTTACTCAATATAACATTACCATACTATCCATTATTGCAGCGTGTATTGCAATTGCTATTTGTTGTGTGATATCTGTTGTTGTCTGCTTCATTACAATCCTGTTCATAAAACAAAAGAATAAGGGCAAAAACAGCATCGAACCCTTCAAAGAAAGGTACCATGTGTCACCACAAATACAAGAGCTGCATTCAAAACAATCTCCAAGAAAAATGAAAATTAGTGTTGGAGAACCCAATGTATGGACCACACCAAAGAAGGGTATATCACCAAAACGACCATACAAGAAGCCACATCATCTTGACAGTTCTCAATACACAACGGACCAAGTACTTGAGTATAGTCCGTTGAATAGTCAGAATAAAGACGATAAAGGAAGTCTATTTAAAGACGCTTTGAGAAGAGCTTCAATGGTGTTCAATCCGTCTCCTAAAAGGGAGAACTACAGTGTCGACCATGAGATCAAACCAGATTATGACAATATGCCGGACCATATATTGGAGCAAAGCCCGATAAGAGGAAGCAAAAGACAGAGCGGAAGTTTCATTTCAAATTTTGTTAGAAATGCAACCCCTACAATCGCTAATGACTCCTTAGAGATTGTTGACTTGGAAGACGATTTATCAGATTATTAGTTCAAAAAGTATATTTAATAAATAATTTATTCAGTAATAGCTATCTTGAGTGATATGTTTTTATTTAAACAACAAGGTTTTTAAGATCTTGAAAATTAAAAAAAACGGTGCCTCGGTAGAGTAGCTGGTTATGTCGTCAATAAATCTTCTGCCAATTTCATCGAAGTTATCTTCAGCGGCTCTCAATGCATTGACAAATCAATGCACTTACTATCAAACTGTAATTATAACAATATTATTATGGGTATTTTTACTGTTTTTTGAAGTTAATGCTTGTTTGTGTACAAGCATATACAATCTATCAATCGTTCGAAATCTTCACATTTAACTAACAAAATCTCACTTTAGTGAAGTTGTGTAACAATAACTAAGTTCTATTTTCGAAGTCAACTGTCAAATACAAAAATCCAAATTGAAGTTCTGAAAATGATTAGAGTCAACATCTTCGTCAACGGCGACCATCAAAGAGAGAATGGTGAGGTTATTATGGTTGATAATTCAGTTGAATTTTCATGGCCTTTGTTTCTTAAGCATTGCGCAGTTCAACTAAACCTACCATCAGCCTACAGCAAAACATGGAAGGCATATACTAATGAGGGTGGTGCAATCAAAAGTCAAGTTCAGCTTATCCAAAATGACGTTCTCTTTATTGCAGAAACCACCGAAAAATTCAAACATGACGTTAATAGGAACATTGATGCAAGAAGCTCGCCTAATGTTGAAGAACCATCCTGCTGGCCTGCTGCAATTCCTGCTGAACTTAAAATACAGCCAAAGGTCGTTGCCAATGAACAGCCCGAGAAGAAGACAAAACTAAATCCTCTGGTCATAAAGGTCAGGGTAATCAACAATGGCTCCACCACCACATCATTTGATCTGATGTTACCTCATCGAGAGCTCAATGTATTAAAACTAAAGAAGAAAATCAACAAGATTCATCACATACACACATCCGACCAAACCCTAATTTTATCTGGCTCCGTGATGAATGATGAAACATTTTTACGCGAGTACTTTAGCACTCCTCACGTGGGCCAAGTCTTCAACAAGACGGACATTAAAATGCACGAGTGCCAAAATGTCACGATATTTTTGGTAGTGAAGCCGTTGGTTTTATACGTCAAGAATCTCCAGGGAAGAACCATCAAAATCGAAGGCGTTGGAGTGGACTCAAATTCAACGGTATCAAAACTAAAGGAACAATTATATAACAGATGTGACAACTTTAAACGCCTCCTGTACAATCAAAGAGTGCTTGTGGACGGAGAAAGATTATACCACTATGGCATTCACAGTGGATGTGTATTGTACATTTGTTAAATAAAAAATAAACTTTTGCAAAACAACAAATTTTACTGATTCCATAGTGGATTAGCCTCTTCTACTTCCTCCTCTTGTGCATATTCTTGCAACTTGTTATCCATCATCTCTCCAGTAAGGTTTCTCTTGGGACCAATCGATCCATAACTACTCAAATCACCACCTGCTGCAGTGGATGGCAGAGTGAATCTAGAAGGACTGCTGCTGAAGAAACTTTCGTTGCTAGCGTACAACAAGTTCTTATCCAACACATTTCTCATCAAACTAGATGATTTCTTTGGAGGAGTTCCATACATGTCGTTACCAACGTTGGTGTTCAACGGACTCACCGGTTGCACCGATTGATTATAAACGCTGCCACCTGCACCACCAGCAACACCACCTGCACTAACGAACGAAGGACTAAATAATTTATCAGGAGTGGATGGTGCGTCGAATAACGAATAAGTGTGATGGTTGCTGGTGGGTTGTAAACTGGACACAAATTGGTGATTAAACATGTTACCGTACGAACTATGATCCTGTGCATAGGATCGATACCCCAATTCATTTTGTGGCTGATACACCGAGTGGAACGGATTGTTGCCATATCCACCAAACAATGCTGATGCAGGATTAGCAGCCGTTCCATAACCATACAAGTTGTTATTAAACTCTTCTGATGTTCTCTTGCGAGGTCCCTGTAACCAAGGATCATGTTGCTGTTGCTGTTGTTGCTGTTGATTGAATAGAGATGGCATGGGTTCAGTTTTAAAAGTGTTCATGTTGGGTAGGATGGGACTGCTTGGACTATCGGCAAATGTAGAGTCGTATTGTTGCATCATGTGATTGCGAGTGTATCCGCCAATCATTCCGATGGCATTGTGAATGGTTGCAATGTCGCTGCTATCCACGCTTGATTGATCGTCTTCGTCATCTTGTGATAGGTGTGGACTGTCGGCATTACTATTGGTCTGACTACTTCCTCCCAAACTAATTTGATCGGATTGGTAAGTAGCTGGATCGCTGCTGCTTCGTTCCCTCGTGGAATCCAAGTGGTGAGTGTGAGCGTGGTGGTGATGGTTGTGATTGGAAGTTGATTGAGTGGAGGATGATGATTGATCTTGTTGTTGTTGCTGTTGATTGATTTCCTTCTTCTTTTTAATGTATTGATTAAAGTTGTTATAGTTACTGATCAAATCATCATGGTGATTATTTAATGATGAAATGGATGCAGGTGCACTGGTGGTGGAGACGTGAAGAGTGGATGGGTGTTTGTTGGATGATGATGATGATGTGGTGGTGGTGGTAGTAGTGGATGGTATAGAGTGTTGTTGATTTGGTTGGTGATGATTTTGTTCAGAGTGGGCATTACTGGTAGATCTCTTTTTGATTTGTTTTGGTTTGAAATCATGATCAGTGGTTGATGTAATGGGTGTGGTGGGTTGTTGATGATGATGATGAGTTTCATGATCAGATTTCTTCTTTTTAAGAGTAGCTGGAGATGTTGGTAATGGCGATTGATTCTTCTTTTTATCTACATCAATGACATCTTGTTGTTTGGTGGTGATGATTGGTTTGATTGTTCTTCTCTTTTGTTCCAATAACGATGATGGTGATGATTTTTCATTAATGATTGATTTTTCGCTCTTCTTTTTCTTTTCATGAACCTTTTTCTTTTCTTCTTCTACTATTGTTGTTGTGGTAGTTGATGAAATGGGAGATGAAGAAGGAGGTGGTGTGGATATAGATGATGTGGATTGTTTATCTGCAACTTGTTTATCGGATGCAACAACAATTTGATCACCTGCATTCTTTGTAGATGACGTAGTCATTTCCTTGTTATTACCAGTAGATCCATTCACATGATCCAATAATGAATTATGAGACGAAGATCGTTGGATAACACTATTACTGCTCTTTTTAACCTTCTTCTTTGGTGCAACAATGACTTGCTCTCTATTCGATGATGAGTTCTTTTTATCGCTCACGTGATCAATGACATGTTCAGAAGTTGATGATGATGATGATGGTTTGGTGCTAGAAGGAGCGACTGGATTAGAATGGCTGGGCATGATGCCCAAGAATCCCTTCATGTCCTTCACGCACCTCATCAACATGAACAATGCCAGCAACAACAACACGCCGGCGATGACCAACCTAAAACTACGTTGCAACGTGCTAATCTTCTTGTTGCCATGTTGATAATGATAATAAAAGTGTAACATGTGATGAGGAAGCGTTAATTTCAATGGATAATGAATCATGCCCTGACTAGTGGATAATCGAATGGTCAAATCGATAATGCTGCTGGTGAAATCAGGTACGAACGATATCACGAACCGAACGCTCTGACCAGCCAACAGCACCATGTGACTCGTGTTGCATTGATTGAGTTCGACTCCATACGCAGCACAGTTGATTCCATCGATGGTCGCACCATGAATCAACACCGCAATGTTGCCCTTGTTCACCAGAGTGAATTCCTTTTGATAAACAAAATCTTGAGAGTGATGCATCAGATTGGATTCCGAAATGTCGAATTGAAGGGTGAATAATTCGGTGCCTTGATCTTCGAATACAATGGCACCATCGCCACCTATGCCCCTCAGTTGGATCATGTCGTATAGCGTCAAGTTGTTGCGTACGTATAGAATGGCTTCGCTCAATCGTTGTCGCGGACTGAACGTGATGGGACCCAATTCGATTTGTTTGTGAGGTGCCACCACTGCGTTATGCCTTCCTTCCTTGTGCAGATGAAATTCGGTATAACCTGGATTCGAAGTCACGTGTAATTTGTTCACAATGTCCGATTTGCGATTCAAAAATCTAGCCAACGCATCGTTTCCCAAAATCAATTGTACGCTAATGGGGTGATCGCTCGGATTTTCAATCTTTACGAATTTCTGAACGGTGTTGCCGATGGGCGTGACTTTGAACGTTAATGTCCTTTCGATGGCTAATTCGGGCATCACCATGGTGCCGTTCATGGGAATGGAGAAATGTAAAGTGTTGGTGGTGCTGCCGTTTCCCAATGGATTCAAATCGACTTGAATGGATAACAACGTATCGAACACGTGCGATCTTCTCTTGTGTAATTCGTCGTACATTGATCTTCTCAATCTGTAATTGTTGAATTCGTGAGTGGATACGCTGGTGCTGCCGCTCTTGAAACTTTTGGAATTGGATTGGTCGCTCTCCACGCTCATGTAATTTCCGCCCGGCATGCGACTGGAATTGAAACCGATGGTCGCAATTTGAATGTTTTGGTTGGGTTCAATGTAGGATTCGAAATTAAATGTCTGGAAGCGCATGTCGTTGCACGTGATGCTGACGATCTTGACTCTTCGATCGTATGTGCTGGTGGCATAAATGTTTTGTTTGACCACTCTTCCTGGGAATGTATTTTCGAACGTTAAGGATTGAGTCAACGACAATTGACCCGCGAGCGATTCGCAGTCAACCTGAACATTTAACACGTGATGCGGAGATGTGAATTGAATGGTCGCAGCGCGAACGTGTCCTGGTTTATTGGTCAACGTGAACAATTCCACCTTGATGATGATCTTTTGTAATGGGTGCATGGTTAGGATGGGTTCGTCGTTCTTGCTGATCTTCTTGTTGATGCTGTTGGCATATGATGTTGGTTGATGGTTCGACAAATCGTGGATCGTGTCGTTGGTCGAGTAAATTTTCGAAAAGGAAATGTTGACCTGGTGTGATGACTGGTCATGATTGATCACCTTCCATGACGATAAAATCACTGGTATTGGATTCGGATTGTAAATGGTCACGAATTGTGTCTTGTTTTGATTGGTCGATACTTGACCCATCTTGATGACGTTCGATGGCGTGTTGGTTCCAAACGTCACGTGTTCCAATCTTCCATCGTAAACTTGTAACGGCACGAATAATCTCGTAATGTTGGTGTCCAATATTAAATGTGTCTTGTAGCCAAGATTAGTAACGTTGGGGTGATGATTGTTGTTGAAGCGAATGGTTAAAATTTCCGATCGATCGGTGGACGATAATTGAGTGTTGGGCTTGAAGTCATGTATTTCGAATCGAGGATCGTAAATGGTGGCCATGTGAAATGTGATGGCGGTGTTGAACGAGTTCAAAAAGACCATGGGGTGACTGGTGGTGAGTTTGTTTTGTATTTGAAATGCAGTGCTGTTGAGGCGATAATCCAACGTGCCATACCACACTCTCGCGTTGAATGGCAAATGAATGATGGGCCACGATGTGGAATTGTGAAAGATGCGAATGAATCCGGAATTGACTCCTTCTTCTTTGGGAACAAATGTAAACGTTGCGACGGTCGTGGATGTGTGGGGTGCCAAGATGACGCCGCGCGACACGTCGAAATCAACTTTGATTTGACACGCAACGCTCCTGTCTCCGATCACATCAATCTTGTGCACCAACACCGGATCGTCGTTCGCATTGAACAGAGTAATGTCTCTGCTCCTCTTGTCCTTCGATATAAATGTGCCCATCTCGAGGACTTCTTCGTTCTTGTGTATGCCTTGAACGACGGTGGATACGTCGATGGGAATGAAGAATGTGGAATTATTATGGAGCGCATTCTTCAATTCCACACGAACAAAACCACGATAGGTGCCGACGGGTTTATTTGATGCGTTAAAATGCATCCTTATAATGTTTTTGCTATTGTGGGGAGGAATTTCCCAAAGCGTCGAAGAGTGTGCACAACTCTTGTTTGAGGATTGATGGGTGACTGGTGGTGATAGGGTGAAAAAACTCTCGCTGCTCCAAACGTCTTCTATTTGGAGTGGATATGAATAGGGATTGTGAATTGATATTTCGTGTGTGAACTGTGATTTCACATCAACCGAACGCCCGATTAAAGGTTTAATTTCAAAAACGTTTCTTCTGCTGACGCTTTTTAACACATACCGATAGTTGCGCTTTGGATCCGTTTTGGAATCCATGATCAACGATCCAAAAATAGTACCTGTTGTTCTGGGTAGCACCGCTATAACTGCCCTAACATGGGTTTGGTTATAAGTTATCTTGTCCATCAGGTAAAATTGAGTGGACAGGCTACGGAAGGAATAAATGTCATTATCTGGAAAAATGTTCAAGGTGACATCGACAATAGTGGGCACGCAAAGCCATGAGTCTCCAATATTTTGAGTATATTGCTCTACCCCCCTCAGATCCGCTGGGTTTTCGCCGCCATTAATATTTACAAGGTGCTCAACGCGGCGACGGCCGAACCTTGACAGCCTTTCATCTTCTTCGCTGTCTCTAGGTTCATGACCAAAAAAGTATGGTTCATTCTATAAAGTATTAGCCAAATGGTATTGACTTTAATGTTTAATACCAGAGATAAAATTGCATGCCCGTTGAACAGGTCTGCGTGCAAACCGTCAAATTTACCTGGTTCGATAAGACCCTCTGCGAGAGGAAATATTAATCAAATAATAAATATTGAAACATACTTGCTAAATTGTTCTTAAAGTATAGGTTGGGCTCGCCGGTCGCGGAGGTATCACAATTTACTGTTGTTAGGAGCATAATACAGTACAAAATGAAGTTAAACGCCAGCACGAGCGTTGGCGGAAATTCTCGTACCACCGGTTTCGTAAGAGAGTCCGTCATGTGGTCAATTTATTTAAAAGATGCTGAACAAATGTGCGAACTCTACTAGATTACAACACAGGTTGTGTAATTTTAAATATAGAAGTAAAAGAGGCGGGTTTCGCTCTAATTGTTTATAGGTATAAAAGAAGCCTTATTACCCTTTTGCGGAAGATATTTATCATTTTATATATTTCCGCACTACAGATAGGATGAATGTCAATATCACAATTACACATAACCTCCATACTTGACCATCCTTCATTTCCCCTCAATTTCACTCACATCGAAAAGCGCTTATATTAACTACAATACTTATTGACTGGAACCTGATTTGATGACAGTAAACGAAAACACACCTATTTGATGTGTATGTGATGCATGACAAAATTATTGGTCCTTATTAACTAATCTACTCCTAATTTTCATATTTTTCTCACGACACAGCACAACGTTGGTTGATTGAAAATAATAATCTTGCGACATCATGCGGCTGTGTGTATTTAAACATATCTTGGTAGCAACCATCGCACAACACAAATATCTTGAAAAACACTACTAATAAAACCAACAACGTTAGACGAGGAACTATGTACCATTCAAACAGTTCAGGAACATGTAATCTAAGATGAGCGCAGGAGAAACAAAAACATTACGTAAATTCAATAAGCACTAAAAATCAAAAAGAAAACAGATGTTGTTCCGTTAGATTTGTTGTTACTTCAACAAGGTCTGTACTCCTAAAGCACCTCAAAGATACTATCTGATCACAGACGCCCTCAACCGTTGACATGTTATACGAAGATTACAAGCGAATTTTCAATGCAAACTCGTGCACATCTTATAAACCGAGGAGTAAAGTGCAAAATAGAGACCCAAGCACTATGTTCAGCATTAACAAAGAGCAATTTATTGCTATTTTTGGAGAGAATGAGGAGTATCGAACAACAAAAGACAACATCGTGATTGAACTTTTATCCTGGTGGTATGGTTAACAATAATCCTACAAAATACATCAGTAGGTTTAAGTGGCAATCCATCAAGGTGAAAAGTACTCGCTATGGCTAGCTTCAACCTTCAACGGCATACAAGTTAGAACAATGAATGCAAAGATACAATTGTAACACACAGCCTACATTAAAGCGCAAAAGTGAATAATGACGGATACAGAATACTTTGCAGGTGATGGACAGCGTGGCGTTTGTTGACTTTTGTGAGCTTAATATTTTTAATTTTATTCTATTTTTATTTTACCTTAAGAATCATTCTTTGTATGTGGAATAATTGACATGATTTAGACCAATCAATGAACAGTTTTTTTTTCGGTGAGAGTCTTTGACAGTTGATAGGGAACTACCCACTCAACCTCACCATCCAATGGTCTCTTTTTTTACAAAGGGCGTTGGATCAGAAATTTACACAGCAAGAAAACGAAGTCATGTCTGAAGTTAACCAAATTCTACTCATCATCCTAGCCATCTTCTTGCCCCCTTTGGCCGTTTTCCTAAGGAGAGGAGCCGGAATGTAAGTTACATCAACAAACACTAACTTGACACTTTTAGTGACCTTGTGATCAACATCGTTCTATACATCATCAGTTTTAGTTTATTAGCCATCATTCACGCCCTTTATATTTGCTTCGCTTAAATAAAACATCCTTAACAAGCAATCACCTGTTACATTAATCTACTTCTTAACATCTTCAAATTTTTTCTCCACCAACTACATTATCAATTTTAGATAAGGGTCAATAATGGCCATTAAATTACTAAACGAAGATTGCCTTTGGGTATTTACGCCCATTAGAGAGAAGGCGTAAAGTAGATACTACATTTTCAAACTACCTGCTGTGGGACAGTCGAGACAAAAACAAAAATTTTAATTAAGTAAATGAGTTTATATCAAATTCTTCTTCATCTTCGTCATCCCATGAGTCGTAGTCCTCTTCACTATCACTATCTTGTGAAAAGTTTGATAGTTCGTCCAGGCCAAAGTTGATGCATTGCGAAACGCCTGCCGTTAGGTAGTCGCTTGACAAGTAGTTTGTTTTATTTTCATCCTCTTGCTTCTCTTCATCATCGCTATCACTATCGCTCTCGCTACATTCATAGTTGTCTTCGTCGTCCTCGTCAAACTCCTCGATTAAAATAGTCTCATGTTCGGCTTCACATTTTTCTATGGGCATGGTATGCTGGAGTAACTGATTAAACTCGTCTGCATACCCAACTTGGGAGTCCTCATCCTTTCCGCGGCTGCATGCAAATTGTGTATCCTCAAAGTACCCGCATCCGAACAAGGGCAAGTAGTAAATTGGCTTCACACGGGTGTCTGCCTGTTTAGCTTTGGATTCGTCGCAGCGGGTCTGAAAAAGAGGGATGCCGTCCAAAGAATTCCATTCGGTCATGACGTTTATTGTTTTTACTAAAGGCATTACTTGGCCCCAGTTGCGCATAGCGTACTGGTATACAAAAATGTCATCCACTGTGACAAAGAACCCCTTGTTGGTCTCTAAGGACCTTCTTTTTATTTTACCTATAAATTGTCGTGGTTCTCTACTTGATGCTGGTCTGTTCTCGTTGAGTCGGAGAAAATTTGTATAGTAGTTAATTATTGTTTGTAGGTGCTCTCCTTCTTCGTTACCGAACCAGAAGGGGGTCGATGTGTTTTCATTATTTTTTGCATTAAAATGTGTTGAACAATTTGTGTTGAAGTTGTTTATGTTTGAGGCTGTTGTTGTTGCGGCTGGCATTGGTGTGTCTACTGTTAACCTTGTTATACACAATTTGCATTTAGTGCAGTTAGTCGGGTGGGCAATCGATCGAAAAGTGATCAGTCTACTTTTCACTTAGAAAAAGTTTGCCAAGATGACAAAAATAACCTTCTAAAAATACTGATAGGCCACTACCGTTCAGATATTAAATTCCAAAATTTCCTAAAGCAGAAAGAGAAGACACACATCAATATAAAACTTTGATTTATTCTTCTCATAATGATTCTATGTACAGCGAACTAATATTTATTGTGAGGTTGTCAGCCTTATCAATGAAAAATTTGATACTTATGGATAAGATTATAGACACAGAATCAAAAGACAACTTGGTCACATCAAAATAAAATTGATTTATTCTTCATAAACTGATTCTCTTTCTTTGGTATAGTCTTCTGTAAAGATCGTGTATAGGAGCGCTCCCAGCAAGACAGATATACCAATCACCCACTTGTATGTAGACCACATTGATGGTTTCTTAAGTGGTGTCTTCTTCTCTGAATGTTTCTTCCCAACTACAATCGGTTTATCAATTACTTTTTCTTTGATGGGTTCAACGTCAAAAATGTCATCATTGACAGGTTTCTGTGTGCCAGTGGAAGGAGTTGACTGTGATGATAATGGTGTCAACGCTTCATTCATCCAATCACGATTGGTGTTGTTAGCAACGTGAGCGTGTTTCTTCTTTCGTTTGTTTGGTACATACTCCTCAAAGTTTTCTTGAATGGTTTTTGTTGAAAAAGTATTATTGTCGTTCATGTAGTCGTAAAGGTCATCTTCATTTGAGTCCATTCCACTTGTGTCCTCTTCGCCACTACTGACATCACTGTCATCCTGTTCAAATCCTCCCAAATAATCCCTAAGCAAGTTAAAATAATTACAAGATCAGAGACGAACCTAACATGAACGGTCATTAGTTTTTTGAACGCAAGAATGACATGGGAATAATTAACTTTTCTAAGAGTAAAGGGTATTTTGTGTATTTTGTCTTTCCAGGTTGCGGGTAATAAATTAACCACGCTGGTATAGTTGAGGTGACCGGGTGTGTACAGACAAATCATTGTACAACCCTCTAAAGCAGAATGCCATTCATTTTGTAAGAGGTTAGCTAGTTGTACTTGGAACAGCTTCTCCTGGTCTCTTCTAATCTGACTACCGATGGATTGTGCGGGACCTCCTGCATTATCGTGACTGATCTGACGTCCACCTTGTTTTTTTCTTGTTGTGTATTTGTGGAACGATTTTTTTATAACAGGGACTCCAACTTGATGCTTTTCTAGTTTGCTTTTTGTGCGATTCGATTTAACAGGCTCCTCACATTTAAAAATGCAACCACTAAAACTTCCCCCGTGACAAATCAATACCGCGATTGTATGAACCTTGTCTGGTTTTAGTAAATTCGAAAGTTCTGGTGATTCTGTTAAGAGTGTTTGTTGATTCTTTGGCTCATACTTTAAGGTTGAAACAAGAGGTTTCCACATTGAAACATGCAGCGATTCTTCGCATCCATTCTCGTCTGTATGTGTTATCGAGGCAGAAACTAATCCTGGATTCTTTGGGGCATTGTTACGTACTGATGTTATGGGATCACTGAGCACTTGCCGGGGGAAATTTTGAGAAAATAAAATGTATTTTCCGTTTCCCACCTTCATGTATTAGAACGATATCGCTTTAATAACTTTTCTAAATTTATACAAGTATTTACAAGAATCTATGGCATCCGTACTACCCCTAATAAGGACGGAGCCAATGAAGCAGATGAATGTTTCCCCTGTATCTACATCACCAATGGCTCTGTTCGAGCGAAGCAAAGATGTATCACTTTCCGTAGCGTCGGTGAAAGATTTGGACGAAGACACAGAGGAAGAGGACATCGTAGTCGTTGAATATGACGAAAAGTACGACAGTCCTATAATAAGCGAGCTATTATCAATGAGGTGCTCGTTGCTGACTTTTCTAGGTTTAATGTCCCTTGTAACATTAGTAACTGTTATAACCTTTACTATTGGGGAGATGTCGGATTATTTTTCGTTAGCAGACAAAGTACACCGTTCCAACTTTATTAATGTTCAAACCATCGTAAGACAAGAGATTACACAGCCAAAAATGTTTTCGGAGCAAACATTTGGGTCGCTTTCTTTGAAGCAACCAAGAAATACAACAGAATTGGCTCAAACTTTGTATTACTCTTCAATACAAACTACAAGATTCATGTCGCCCCAATCTTTTCTCATGGATGTTTATACATCTGTAAATAACCAAGTTGGGTTATACGGATACAGCGATAACATCACTTCGTGGGTTTTTAAAATAAGTGGTTTTAACTCCTATTCAGAGAACAAAACATCAGTATATTCAATAGACGCTATTTCTGGGCTGCCTTTAAACTATATTGATACAGCTAGTAAATTCACTTCTTTGGATTTTTCTAATGTATTCAATAATTATTTCAAAATGAAGTTTTGGACAAGAACATTCGTAGAGCCTGGCTGTTTGTTTAATAACTGCGTTAGATACATGCAATATGCTATTGCTAATTCAAGCTTATCTTCTAACACAACCATGTATGCGACAACCTTTTCATTCAATTTGAATGATTTTGAGTCGACTCTTAGAAGCAACACACCGGAGGACTCCATTGTATATATATTTTCGTCGTCTGATTTACAAATGATTGCTTGTTCTGATCCAAGCGCTTATAGAACATCTACTTCGAATGGAAACATAGTCCCCATAACAACCACTGAGAATGCTCTCATAAAAATCACCCTATCAGAAGTTATAAAAGCCGTCAACGAGTCTGATTCATCTTACGTTAGATTTTCTAGACTTTTTGACCCGAGAGTAGGTGTATACCTTTTATCTTATGTCAGATACCAAGATGGTAGAGGCTTAGATTGGATGGTTGTGTATGTCAAGACTTTCCAGTCGTATAACCTAGTAACTGGCGCTGTAATTATTATAATATTCTGTACTGCTCTATTAGTAGTATCTTACGGAATAGGTGTCATATATTCTTACTATCTTATTCAACCTTTGAGGAAGTTAGCCCTACAAATGTCTCTCATCGATTCTATGGATCTCAGCAGCATTGAAATTAATAATTATTCTCTGTGTTCTGAAGTCCATCTGATTCAATATAGCTTTTATGTATTGATCAACAGATTGAAAGAATATCGAAAATATCTACCAACTCACATTCTTAATAAAAATGAAGCTCAACAAGAAGATGAAATCAATGCCGAGGAAATCACTGATAACGAATTTGATAAAACTGACACATCCCATAATTCATTCAAATCACCAGTCCGACCACTGCCGCTTAATAAAAATGCTTCTTTTAGAAGAAGCCAGAACACTGCAGCTGACTCCAGTTTTATTTCAAGTAGATCTAGCAAAGATTCTAGCACTAGTAGCGACATAAGACCATCCACCGCTAAAAGACTGGGAAATGGATTAGGAAGCGAATTGCGTCTTGGTCTTGGATTAGAAACAACAGACATTACCGTAATGTACGTAAGGGTAGTAAATGCAGATCAGATTATGAATTTTTCTGATTCTAATCAATTTATTCAGGCTCATGGCCTGCTAACTAAAGAAATAATCAAGGCAACAAAGAGATTCAAAGGAGATTTGCATGACTTCTTCTCTTCAATATTTGTTATACACTGGAACACAATAAGCAAGCAGAAAAATCACAGTGTATTGGCTTGCCAAGCAGCTCTAAATATTGTAGAGCTAACAGCTAAAGTGAATGAGATGTTGTCAGAAGATAACATACCTCAATTCAGATTATCAATCGGTATTGCTGCTGGCACTGCAACGGTTGGCAACATTGGTACATCTACAAGAAGAAAATTTGTAGCATTTGGTCCAGCAGAACAAACTGCCAAAGCAGTAGAACGTCTTAATGCCATGTGGAACACCACCATCATGGCAAATCATAAAGTTCACGCTGTGGTCAAGAATCAGTTCTTAACAAGACCTCTAGATGATTTAGTTATACCTTACAAGCCTAAAAATATCCAAGATGTCGGGTATGAGCTGTTAGAGGAAATAAAAAAGCAAGATGACGAATGGATGTATCAGATGGAACAAATCAAAAACAATAATCGGTATTCGATTTTTATTAAAGCTTTCGAGATGTACCATGAAAGGGATCTACCAAGTGCCATAAGACTTTTAGATGAACACATCAGAGAATTTACAAATGATATTACTGCCAAGCTTCTTTTAAACAGGTGGAACAAAGTTTTCAAAGCAAAAGACGAAAGCAGAAAATTGAATGGAGTAATCAAATCCGTGTTTTCCCCAACATCTTTTAATGAAGAATTAAGCTGATTTATTTTGTACAGGGAAATGAGCAGTATACCAAAAGTAAATGTACCATGTGATGTTCATCATTTTTACAAGAAACTCGGGTGTGAAGATTAAAGTTTCGTTGTTGGGCAATGTCACATCAAATTGATTTATGCCATAAATGTATTTTGAAAAATAATAGAACCATGAGAAGGAGGAGGGAATAATAAAATTGACCCACCCAGGATTTGAAAAAGGTGTTTTGAATGTTTTGTGCTCCTTTTTGAGCAAGTATCCATTTAGCATAATTGGATATGCTGTACCGGTACCTACTGCGGAGAATGTGCTGATAATTAAGGGCGCAAGAAGTCTACCAGGGAATTTGGTCACTCCCGTTTGGACAGCACCAATTATCCATTGGGCGTTAAACCAACCGTCAAGAATCCATGTGGCAAACTTTAAGAGTAAATAAATGCAAATCATCGCTTACTTCCACGTATTTGTTGGTTAAAATTCTGAATGTAATATTTTTGGGTGAGTAAGCCACAACTGTCCAGCAGATGGCGTACATGGGAATTATGATGTCATAATCAAACATCCACCAACCCTCCCCCCTCATTGTCGAACTCAATGAGGTTCCCCCAAGACCAAACGCTAAAAGCAGTACAAAACCATATAGCCAAGGTATCCGATCAATTTTGCCTTCATTTTTCAATGATTGAAGAGTACGGAGAACTATTGTAGCACATATTAGCGTATCCATTGCCATAAACCAGTCAAAAGTCGACGAAAAGTTGACTTTATCAAACTCATGTATGAATGTGTTGAGTGTTGCAATCATAAATTCCTTATATTATGGGTTGACCTGTGTTCCTCTGGCGTTTTTGAAGATGTTGATTGATCGAAATCAACCAAACAAATTTTGCTCACTTAAAGAACCTTGGGAATGGGTGAAAAACTTTAGTAGGAGTTCGAAAATTAGGGCTCCTAACGAAAGCTTCCGAAACACTTCCGAAACACTTTCACTATTTTAAACGAAAATAATTTTCATTGAAAGTCAACCTTATTGAAACGAAAGCGAAAGAAAGAACAATTGAAAGAAAGCAAAAAATTTATCAACCTTTATTGAAGAATGTGTTTGTTATTTTTCAACACCGTAAGCTTCTTGAGGGACTCAGGTGACAAACAATGTCTACGGAGTCCATAAATGTCCCGACCAGAGTTGAACAATCGTTCTACCGATACTGATGAGCAAGGGATGCACAAATAATCTCGAGTGATTTCTGCCATAATTGGGAACTCTGACTTGTTTGTCTTCCACCATTGTAGAATATCAAAAGTTTTTTTGTCGTTCGTATTCAATTGATCGATTTTGCTACCGTTAATATATCTATCCACATCTGTGTCCGCATGTTCAGTTGGCAAATTGGCAGGAGCGATAAAAGGAGCACATGGCTTCAAAACAAAATTGTTCATAATGATGTCAATACTCTTCTTTGGGTTGCTCTACTCAAGCCATGACTTTCTTACTGTTGGATTGAGATGTTGTTTAGTTTCTTGGACACACGTAGAGTTGCGGTGTTGAATATACCAAGACCTCTGGAATTCTTTCGGCGTGCTTCCATACATCGCTTCTTGAAGGACGAACTTTTTTTAATGTAGAATTAGCGACGGTTTGTTGCGTATCTTGCGTATTTTGGACGGAATTGTGCTCTTCTTCTTCGAGATCCTCAAAATCATCAGAATTTTGCTCATTTTGATTCTGAAAATCATCTTCATGAATGAATGTTTGAGAGCTCTGGCCGTCTAACCTCCTTCGTTTATGTTGGCTGTCTTGCTCAACATCACCCATAGTAAGTCTTGTGGTCACACGTTGCTTCCCTAGAGTACTATTCCGCGTGCCTCTTTCTGTCATCATTTGTTTTCTTTTTTATTGTGCGTGTGCTGGCATTGTATTTATAGTCAGAATGGTTTCGAGTGTTTTCAAAATTGGAAATTTCGAAAGAGTTGGCTCATGAAAGATGAAATTGTAAAGTGCACTTTCGCTAGGATCCCTACTACTGCTAGTCTTGTATTACATAGTTTAATAAACCTTCGTCTTGTCTAATTAAATCAATGTTTCTTGAATCAATATCTGTTGTGTTCATAGGATCCAGAATTGTCAATCGTAGATGATAGACGACTGATGGACGAGTCAGTTATGAGCTCTTGCAGAGGATGATTTACGAATTGACGTTTTGCGTCATTGGAACACACCTGCCAACTCTCGATAAAGCTGAAAAGTGATGACATCTTTTGCGATGAATTTGTACAATTATGATCGGCAACCCTGGTGAAAAAGGAGCACTCACACTTGTGGTCTATGGTCATGTTAGATTTTTGCAGACAATGTAACCTACCGATTGGTTTGGTTCTTCCTCTACCCCGGTTACAGGGTCGCTGATTCTGCAATTCGCAATGCATTATTATTCAGCTGGAGCGTTTCACGCATTAATTGCCATAATGACTGTCAGTCTGAAAATAGGCAAAATAGATTATTGTTTGTAACGGCAATTTACAGTCAAGTCTTGTGCAATTTAATCAACATGAGGACTAGAAGTGATACCATCGATGATGTAATTGATAGCATATTGAAGGATCCACAAGGTCCTGTTTCTGTGCTTAAAACTAAAAATACTGGAAGAGTAGATGATGTGATAGAAAGCATTTTTGAAGACCCATTCTCTCCATGTACACCAGTTTCCAGGTCGATTTTAGAAAACCACAAAAAGCGGAAGCAGAGCATTAGAAAGTTCCGAGATCTTACAGTCACAAATGCTGATGAAATCAAACCAGATACTCCAAAGAATATACAGGAGTCTGAAAAACGACCTGACACAACACAAAAAAAAATAATGTTAGAAGATACTCAGAATGATGGACCATTCCCTTCGCTGCGCGAGAAGGCATCTAACCAATCACAGGGAAGCTTAAAAAAGCTTGAGATTGATGGAAAATTAGTGATTACACTGAAGAGAGGGAAGGATCTGATTTCAGCCGATTTGAATGGTAAAAGTGATCCCTATGTACTTATGGCTGTGGGAAGGGGAAACAATGGCATCGATATTTACACTGGGCATATTTCCAGGAGTCAAATAAAAAAAAATACGTTAAATCCTGTCTGGGATGAGCAAACCGTTTTCTTAACATCAAACATTGATTCAAACGTTCTTCACGTAGAAGTATGGGATTGGGACAAACTTACAAGCGATGACTTTATGGGAGAATTCCATCTTGAATTGGCGGATATGATGTTTAATGAGAGTTTCGAACCAAGACTTTTATATCTACCGTTAGAGGGCGTCAATACGGGTATATTGGAGGTTGAGTTATCTTATTATCCATTAGGAACACAATCAATAGATTAATCACACAATCATTAAAACAATTTTGATACTTTAATTGATTAAACTTTTCTTCCAGTGATGACGAAAGTAGCCTTATCCAATGCCATAACCTGTAGTATTTTTTCGGAATCAATCTTAAAGTCTGCACTTGGCTTTACTAATTGAAACTCCTCTACATTGCTATCCAAACCATTACCTAATTGTCCATCCTCTCCTCTTCCGCATACCCACATTTTGTTGTCTTGGGTGACGACTACAGTATGATTAGACATTTGTGTATTGACTAATCTGATTGGTGACTTCTTCATAAAGAATTTTACTTGAACAGGAGAAAGTTGGTCTGGTGATTTCATTCCAAGTTGGCCCGACTTGTTACCTCCACATACATAAACTTCCCCGTTACTTGTCTTAAATATTGTATGTACGGCTCCACAAAACACTTCTGATATTGTTATTCCGCTTTCAAACTCAAGCTTTCTAAATGTGTTTTGGTTGGTTTTGTGACCCAGACCAAGTTGTCCATTGGAGTTATAACCAGCTACATATACCTCGTTGTATGCTATTTGGGTTAGATTGTGGGTCGAATGAGCATCGTACTTGTTAAAATGATGGTATGGTTCAATCCACAGCGAACTTCCTTGACTAGAAAATCTATGGGTACCTTTTTGAGGGTGCTTCTGTTGATTTCACTTTCAAGTCCTAACTGTCCATCAGTGTTCTGGCCGCATGAATAAAGTTCACCATAGGTTGTAATTAGGTAAGTGAAGTAGCCACCACAAGAAATAGATTCAAAGGACAGACCGGTTATCATGTGAGTGATTTCAGTGAAAACATTTACATTGTCATTGTGATATAGGCACAACTGACCAACTTGGTTTGAACCACATGATAGCACTTTGCCATCTTGAAGTAGGATTACCACGTGATCGAATCCTAATTTGTGGTGTAAACAAAGCATTGAATAAGTTACTTACCACAACTAATGTCCTTGATTCCTTTTGAAAAAAGACCGTTCTCTACTTTCGTGAAAATTCTCCTCTCAACCTCATCCCCAAGCCCTAACTGGCCGAAGTTATTTCGACCGATAACGTACAAGTCGTTGTTTTTAGTGACAACGTATGTTGAACCCCTTCCAAATCTTAAGAATTTAACTTGCTGTTTAATTGCATCAAAATTAATTTGAAGGAACCGATATTGTATTTTCGATGATTCTAAGGATAACTCTCCATTTAGATTTGATCCACAAGCATACGGTATACATGGTTCATAGTTCGTATCGGAATCGTCAAAAATTTCTACAACCTCATTGGTGTTTGGTTTGGACTTCTTCTGGCCCATGGTACAGTTATAATGTCAAAGTCATTCTTACAAAAACAGCTATTTTCCACATAAACGTCTGACAGTTGCTATCATGAAATATTTAATGGTTTGTTCCCGCCAATGTTTTGTAAAATATACAAAAAAGCTTGTAATTCAACTACACAGCTTGTATTCAAATTGCGACTAGCCTATCGCAATGAACAACGGGAGTAGGTTTAATGATGATCTTTCAGTAAGTAACTCGACATTATATTATTAACACAAACAGGAAGGAAGAGAAAGGAGTAAACTCCACCAACAAAGAGGATTTGAAAGGTTGAAGGAGGCTCATAATAAACAAGCTCCCCCACCACCTTCAATTGCACCAATTCCTGTATGTTTTCAATTGATGATTATCTAACGTTCACAGGATAAAAGGGCAAATTCATATACAGTTTCAAAATCGAAGCATCTTCAGCCAGTCACTATAGAGATACCTCCGGAGCTAAGAAGCTTTTCAAAGAAGCACATAGAATCCACACAATTAAATGGTACATTGTCAAATACAAACGGAAATGGCTCTAAAAAAAAGACTCCACCAAAAGACGAAGATGGTGCAGTACTTAATGCCACGTTAGCGAGAACAAAAAAACTTGGCGATGAACCTTTCGGTATGACTTTTAAACCATCTCCAAGTGAGAGAATTGGCGGTTTGTACAGCCCCACCGCCTATGGTTTAAGCCCAAACAAACTGAAGCACATGAAGACTTTCAACGCTAGCGAGATAGAACCTCTCAACTTGGGTGATTCGTCACCAGAATCAGACACTAAACAATCGGACCAAGAGTCTGTCGGCCATAGTCCAGAGTTTACCGATTACAAAGCCTTTTCTGTTCTTTTAAGCAAGGAGTTTGATGAAGAGGAGAAGAATACTATATTATCGGACAAAGAAGTTGTCTCAAAAGGAGACTTTTTCCCTTTAGAGGCTTTTGATGACGAAGAGAATGAACTACATTCACCTGAAGGTTGGGTTGCTCTTGGAAAGAATAGCGGGGGCACTAGAGGAAAAACTAAATATTTTAATGGAACTGATCATGTTTGGGAACGTTGTCGAGTCATAAACTACAACAAGGAAAAGGGAACGTTCGTTGTTAAATTCGATGTCGATGGAAAAGAGAAGCAAGTCAAGAGACTTAACCTGTTATTCGACGATGAAGATGAATCATTATTCAAAAGAAGAATAAAATGTGCAATGGTTAGAAGATTACAAGCCGAGAGAAACGCGCGGTATCAGCTTCAAATAGAAAAGATCAACGATGCAGATGTCAGTTCCATCAGCAATCAACAAACAGATCGCATTTTGGAGTTGGTAGCCACAGAGTTCCCAAGGCAACATTTACATATCATAGAGAATTGTGTTGAAGGCATGAAGCAAAACTATAGACAAAGCGTCAAGTTGAGCATTTTCGAATATCACATGAACAACCCTGAGGAGAGAGCCAAGTATTCAAACATTGATTTCCCCAAACCAAAATCAAAGATTCCAGCACCCAACGTAGGAGTTTTAAAAGTGCCCCACTATGATTTTGATGGGGTCAGGTCATTCATCGAAGACAACATTTTCTACAAACACAAGATCTTGATTGACACATTAATGACAGTTCATGAACAAATCAAAGTCATCGGCACTCACACCATGTTGGATGTAGAACTAAAAGGATTACCAAGACCTTGTCAACTTGATGCCTTTGTAGAATTACAAAGAGAGTCGCTCAGCAACGCCACAAGAAAACTAAAAGACGATTGGTCACAAAAAGCAACCAGCATCATTCAAAACGAATTGGACGACTTTTTCAACTTTTACGAAGACAATGCAGAAAGGTTCGAACAAAGCAGAATGAAGAGATTTTTAAAAATGATCAATCTCATCATGGCATTCCAGTTGCGCGATCTAATCGAAATTGAACTCAAAAAGTTTGCCGACTTTATGGGTGACTACAAAAATACAGACATCAAATCCAAATTCGAACCACTAAAAGTCAACGGCTGTCAACCCCTATTCCAACTGCAAATCGTATTCGACGAGAGCACATGTTCATGTCGGTACGAACCAAGCCTAGAGCAAATACTAACGAGCGTCAAGGGCATTTACGACAAGGTACTAGAAGAAACACAGGCCATCAACGCAGTCGGCGATAAATTATTTCCGCTGCTCAACATTTTCGAAAAGGGCAATCGACTTTCGGCACTTAAAAGAGACGAACACGTGGTCACTACCAATTGGAATAGAATTTCGGAAGCCATCAAAAGTAATTTCCAAGATCCACTCAAATTATTGGCCCTCTACCAAAAGTTTAGTGTTTGGAAGAAGTTAGATAAGGACACTTATGTTCGACAGTTACAACAATCACAAGTCGATACGTTTAATTTCGCACAAGCTAGACAAGAACTAAACAAGTTGTACCAGGCTGGAAAAGACATTCAAAATACAAGTCTCGACACAGTAAATTGTGAATTGTTCTCCATTGATTGTAGTAACATTAAAAACGCGTTGAGCAAACGCACTCATGATATTGCCGAGGGATTATTGGAAGCTCTTTCGAAGAAGGGAAACGAAGAGAGCATCGATATTACCAAAGCATTCGGTGACATTTACAAAAAGATTCAGGTGGTGCCGACTAATGCCGAAGAATTGGACCAATTGAAAAAATACTTGTTGGAGTGTACTGGAGAGATTGAAAAGATGCAAATTAGGTTCGAAAAGGTTCAAGAAAATTTCAACATGATTAATGAATTTAATTTCACGATCAACGAAAATCACTTTATGAGCTACGTGGATACTTATTCATGGCCCAAGAAAGTGTATAGAGTTTTACAAGATTCTAGCATTCGTCTGGAAGAAGATAAACGTAAATTCATGGACGAACTACAGGAGAGCGTCACCAAATTACTATCCGATATCGATGTGTACGCAAAGGAATTGGAAGAATTTACACAATTTGATAATTTGGAAAAAGTAGATGTGTACTATCAACGAGTGGAGGATATGACAAAGAAGATTAACGACGCAAAGAGCAAAGCAGAGCTATATAACAATAGAGAACGAATGTTTAATTGGAACACAACCGAGTATAGTAAATTATTAGAGTTGAGCAAAACGTTCGAACCATTTGCTGAATTATGGACCACCGCTTTCCAAGAATCACAAGCGTATCCAGAGTGGCACGATGGACCATTCAATGCGCTCAATCCAACCATCGTGGAGGATAACACTTCCAAATGGTTCTCTTCGGTGAAGAAGTTGGAAAAGGTTTTGGTGCAGGATGGTCCCAAGAACGTGTGCATTATGCTCAAGGATAAATTAACAGAGTTTAGGAAGCGCATTCCATTGATCAAGGCGCTACGTAACGATGGATTGCGCGATCGTCACTGGAAAAAGATTTCTGCGCTCGTGGGCAGACCGTTGAATCTAAATACCGACAATACTAAGCTAAGCGATCTCATCAAGATGAAACTAGAAAAGTATCTGGTGGAGATTCAAGAAATTAGTGATTATGCAAGTAAGGAATATGCCATCAGCGTTGGAAGAGACAAGATGGAGAGCGAATGGAAACAAATCACCTTTCATTTGGAACCTTATGGAACCACTTGGAAGTTGGTAGAATTGGACGAAATTCAAATCTTGTTGGACGAACAAATCGTGCTCACTCAATCCATGCGTGCATCGCCCTATGTGAAGGAGGTGGAAATGGAGGTGATTGCATGGGAAAAGAAATTGTTGGAACGACAAGATATATTGAGCGAATGGATCACCACTCAAGTGGGTTATCTCTATTTGGAACCAGTGTTTACTTCGCAAGACATTGCCACTCAATTACCTGACGAAGCCACAAAGTTTGGAATGGTTGATAAAATGTGGAGAAATATCATGGATATCACCAACAAGACTCGCATCGTTACTCAAGTCACATCCATCGAGAACATCAAGGGCAATTTCGTGCTCTCCAATCAAATGTTGGAAGCCATTCACAAGAGCTTAAAGGATTATTTGGAAACAAAGAGAAGATCGTTCCCTAGATTCTACTTCTTGACGGACGAAGAATTGTTGGAAATATTGAGCGAAACAAAGAATCCAAGATTGGTCCAGAATCACTTGAAGAAGTGTTTCGAAGGAATCGAAAAGTTGGAATTTACTCAAGGTGAGTACCCTGATTTGGGCATCACTGCCATGTTGAGCAAAGAGGGAGAACGTATTGGATTCACCAAGACCATTCGACCAGCTGATTTCTCTGGCAAGGTCGAACTGTGGCTATTAGAGGTAGAGAAGGAAATGAGAGAATGTATCAGGGTGGTAATCGAACAAAGCATAGCCAATTATGCGGTCACCGATAGAGTGAAATGGATATTAAAGTGGCCAGGTCAAGTCATATTGGCAGTGAGTCAATTGTATTGGACAAAGGAAGTGGAAGAAGCCATTCGCGTTCAAGGCGTAAAGGGCCTACAAAAGTACTCCACCAAGATGCAAAAACAAATGAATGATTTGATTAATATGGTTCGCATGGATATTACCGAACTACAAAGAGTGAGTTTGGGTGCATTGGTAGTTATCGAAGTGCACGCAAAGGACGTTGTTTCCAATCTTGTCAAGGAAGAGGTAGCAGACGTCATGAACTTTGAATGGCAGAACCAATTGAGATATTATTGGGAGAATAAGGACATGATGGTGAAACAAGTCACCGCTTGTTTAAATTATGGATACGAGTACTTGGGTAACAGCTTTAGGTTGGTCATCACTCCTCTCACCGATCGTTGTTATCGCACGTTGATGGGAGCACTTCAATTATATAGAGGAGGTGCACCCGAGGGACCAGCCGGTACTGGTAAAACCGAAACCACAAAAGATTTGGCGAAAGCAATCGCTAAGCAGTGTGTAGTATTCAATTGTAGTGATTCATTAACGAACGAAGCCATGGCCAAGTTCTTTAAGGGATTGGCCAGCAGTGGAGCATGGTCATGCTTTGATGAGTTCAATCGTATCGAATTGGAAGTGTTATCAGTGATTGCTCAACAAATTCAAACCATTCAATACGCCGTTCATGCTCTCAGCAAAGATAAGAGCAAGAATACATTTGTTTTCGAAGGAGTCGAAATTGGCATCAAATCTGGATGTGCAATCTTCATCACCATGAATCCAGGTTATGCAGGTCGTAGCGAACTACCCGATAACTTGAAAGCTTTGTTCAGACCAGTGGCCATGATGGTTCCCGATTATGCATTGATTGCAGAAATTAGTTTGTTTAGTTATGGATTCATGAACGGTAGGAATTTGGCTAGAAAAATAGTGGCCACCTATCGCTTATGTAGCGAACAATTATCATCACAAGACCATTATGATTATGGTATGAGAGCAGTCAAAGCCGTACTGGTGGCAGCTGGTAGTCTCAAGAGACAATTCATTCAAGAGAATGAGGACAAGTTGATGCTGAGGGCTCTATTGGATGTGAATCTACCAAAGTTCTTATCACAGGACATCCCATTGTTCAGGGGCATCATTTCTGATTTGTTCCCAGGTATGGAGAAACCAACACCTGATTACACCAACATGAATCAATGCTTATTGGAAGCATGTGCCAATGCCAATTTACAACCAGTACCTGCATTCATAGACAAGTGCATTCAATTGTACGAGATGATTGTGGTGAGACATGGATTGATGATTGTGGGACAGAGTTACTCTGGTAAAACATGTAGTTATCGAATCCTACAGGATGCTCTCAAGATGATGAATCAACGCAACCTCAACAACCAAATGAACGTCCACACTACCATATTAGCACCCAAAGCAGTCACTTTGGATCAATTATACGGATTCGCAGATGAGGCCACCAAAGAGTGGAAGGATGGTGTGTTGGCCATTCACTTTAGAAAATTATCAAAGATGGAAGATAACATTCGCAAGTGGTTAATATTCGACGGCCCAGTTGATGCCATCTGGATCGAATCCATGAACACTGTGTTGGACGATAACATGAAACTATGTTTGCCATCCGGAGAGATTATCAAAATGGGTCAAAACATGAACTTGATATTCGAAGTTCAAGATTTGGCAGTAGCATCTCCTGCAACGGTATCTCGTTGTGGTATGGTCTACATGGAACCTAATAACTTGGGTTGGCAACCTCTGCTCCAATCATGGTTAGATAAAAGTCTTCCAGCAATCATCAACCAAGAAAAGAGCGTCGATAAAGCAGTCAAGAGCTTATTCGATTGGTTGATCCAACCCAGCATCGACCATGTCAAAAAATCATGTAAAGAGTTCATCAAGACTAGCGACATTATATTATTCAGATCCACCTTAGATTTATTCGATGCACTAGTGGATGAATATAGACACGCTGATGCAGAGAGCAATAACAAGAACCCAAAGGACCTAATCAAGAGCATGGAGGGTATTTTTATATTCTCGTTGGTGTGGGGCATCGGTGGATGTGTCGACGAAGAGAGTCGAAAGAAATTCGATAAATTCTTGAGAAATGAATTGGCTGGTAACAACCGATCCAAACAACAAATCGAAGATAATGCGCCGTTGCCTTATAAATTTATCACTTCGTTACCTGATATGGACACCATGTACGATTACATGTTTGATAAGAATAAGAAATTATGGGTGGATTGGATGCACACGATCGAACCGAGCGTGATACCTGACGATGCTCTGTATCATGAAATTCTAGTGCCCACCGTGGATACCACTCGATATACCTACTTGTTGGACTTGTTCATCCATCACAACAAACACGTATTGTTTGTTGGACCGACCGGTACTGGTAAAACGCTCTACATTAAAGAAAAGATGCTCAAGGGAGTCAATCGTGATATCTACGTTCCAGTGTTTGTTAACTTTAGTGCAAGAACGAGCGCCAATCAAACACAAGACATGATTGAAACTAAATTATCGAATCGAAAGAAGGGAGTGATGGGCGCACCTGTGGGAAAGAAGGCCATTATATTCGTCGATGATTTGAATCTACCGGCAGTCGAACAATACGGAGCACAACCACCCGTCGAATTCCTTCGTCAATGGATGGACCACAAGGGATGGTACGATCGTAACAGCAAGAATGGTGATTTTATCAACGTGGTGGACATTCAGTATATTTGTGCAATGGGACCACCTGGTGGAGGAAGAAATGCCGTCACCATGAGATACACACGTCACTTTAATGCCATCGCGCTCACTTCATTCGACAATACCACTCTTAACACCATCTTTTCACAAATTATGAACTGGTACTTGACCGGCACCACGTTGATTAGCATGGGCAAGAAATTGGTACAAGCCACCGTTGATTTGTATAATGCAGTACAACTCAATTGTAAACCAACACCTGCAAAGAGTCATTATACATTCAACTTGCGTGATTTATCAAAAGTGTTCCAGGGAGTCACCACGGTCAATAAAAACATCATTGACGATCGAGATTATTTACTAAGGCTGTGGTGCCATGAGAGCATGAGAGTGTTTAGCGATCGTCTCGTCAATGATGAAGATCGACAAGTATTTGCTAGTCTACAAGATAAAGCCCTCCAAGATCACTTCCAGACCGATATCTCTCGTATCGCACCCGATGGCGATATCGTATTTACAAACTTTGTGAATCGACAGAGCGAGAGCTATACTCAAGTCAAAGACCTTAGATAAACTAACGAATATCATCGGAGAGTGTCTAGTGGACTATAACGCACAAAACAAACAACAAATGAATTTGGTACTCTTCAATTTCGCAGTGCAACACATTTGTAGAATTAGTCGCATCATTACGCAACCATATGGTAATGCATTATTGATTGGCGTGGGAGGTAGCGGCAGGCAATCGCTCACTCGATTAGCTGCTCATATAGCAGATTACAGATTATTCCAAGTGGTCATGACCAAACAATTTCGATCAAAAGGATTGGAAAGACATGATGAAGAATCTAATGATCATGACCGGTATCGAAGGCAGACAAACCGTATTTTTATTTACCGACAATCAAATCAAATACGAAAGTTTCTTGGAAGATATCAGCAGCTTGCTAAACACCGGAGAAGTCAGTAACTTATTCGACGAGAATGAATTTAATGAATTGAGCGAACGTCTTCGCACGATTGCTAGAAATTTGAACAAGGACCAGAGCATGCAAGGTCTGAAGAGTTTGTTCGTGGATCGATGCAAAGCTCATTTACATATTGTCGTTTGTATGAGTCCAGTAGGAGACACTCTACGTAATTATCTGAGAATGTTCCCTTCGCTAGTGAACTGCACCACCATTGATTGGTTCAGCGAGTGGCCATCCGATGCACTCGTTAGTGTTGCCAAACGCTTCATCGAAGATATCGAATTAGATGACATTCAATTGGCAAATGATTGTGTAGATGTTTGTAGCTTCTTCCACAAATCAGCAACCTTGTTATCAGAGAGTTACTTGCAGAGAATTGAAGCGTTACAATTACGTCACTCCTACAACCTACTTGGAACTCTTATGCACGTTCCAACAACTAGCCAAAGCCAAAAGAACAGATTTGAAAACACAAAAGAACAAGTATGGAACGGGAGTCGACCGTATTAACGAAACGGACATCCAAGTACAAAATATGCAAAAGGAACTAGAAGTACTCAAACCTGCACTCGATTAAATTATCAGCAGAGAATGATACGCTGAGCAAAAAGATTGAATTGGAGCACTGAAGAAGCAAACGAGACTAGAAAGATTGTAGAGGCCGAAGAAATTGAATTAAATAAACAAAACGAAGAGAACTAAAAATATGGAGGAGTATTGTCTACAACAATTGGATCGTGCCCTACCAGCTCTTCGTAGAGCAGAAGAAGCAGTCAAGGAACTCAAGAATGAATCAGTTGTAGAAGTACGTAGTATGGCAACACCACCCAGCGGAGTCAAATTGGTCATGCAAGCAGTTTGCATCATTATGCAAAAGAAACCAGTAAAGATCGATAATGGAATGGGAAAGAAGGAAGAAGATTATTGGGAACCCAGCAAGAAGCTAATGGCCGAGAGAAACTTTTTACGTAACATTAAAAGCTTCGACCCAACTGTACAAATGGACGACGACATTGTTGCCAAATTACAACGAGATGTGCTCAACAAGAAGGAATTCGAAGAAGCAAATATTCAAAAAGCTAATCAAGCAGCTCAAAAGCTACGTGCTTGGGTATGTGGATTGGTCGATTATTATGCCAACCACAAAATTGTAAAACCAAGACAAGAAGCATTGGCAAAAGCACTAGAGGCTGCAGCTAGATCCACCGAACTATTACAGGGCAAAAAGAATGAAATGAAGCGATTAGAAGATAAGATTGCAGATTTGGAAAGCGAGAGAAAAGTATGTGAGGACAAGAAGAACAAACTACAGCGTGATTACGAAGAAGTCAGTTTAAAGTTGGAACGCGCTCACAAATTAATTCGATTGCTGATTGGTGAAAAATCAAGATGGGAGACCACGCTAGAAGAGATTAATCACAAACAAGTCAGCATGATTGGAGACGTGTTGTTGTCATCTGGTATCATATCCTACTTGGGTGCATTCACGGGTAGTTTCAGAGAAGAAACGCTCATCAAGTGGAAAAAATACTTGGCTGATAAAAAAATACCATTCAGCGATCACTTCTCATTAGCATATACTTGCGGAGATCCAGTCAAGATTAGAGAATACATTACTCAAGAACTACCTACCGACGACTTTTCGATCGAAAATGCAATCATCGTGGAGAATACTCGTCGATGGCCGCTGTTTATTGATCCACAGGGACAAGCCATCAATTGGATACGTAACAGAGAGAACAAGAACTTGTTGGTGATCAAGATGAGCGATCCTAATTTGATCAAATCACTAGAGAGCAGCATTCCTCATGGCACACCTGCCATCATCGAAGGAGTGGGTCAAGATATCGATCCTGCGCTCGAACCTCTTTTATTAAGACAAACATTCAAGATTGGAGGAACATTGAACATTAAACTAAGCGACAATCCCATCGTCTATAACGACAAGTTTAGGTTGTACATGTTTACTTCGCTGAGCAATCCACACTACCTACCAGAAGTCAGCACCAAAGTAACATTGATTAATTTCATGATTACGCCAGAGGGATTAAAGGATCAATTGTTGGGTATTGTGGTGAGCGTGGAAGAGAGTAAATTGGAACAACAAAAGAATAATCTGGTGCTACAGAATGCTAGAAATCAAGCAGAGTTGATGAAACTAGAGAATGAGATTCTGAGGTTGTTGGTAGAGACACCAAAAGAGAAAATGTTGGACGATGATCAGGTCATTAATGCTCTCAGTAATTCAAAAACAGCGAGTAAGAAGGTTGAGTTGGAGCAGGAAGAAGCCAGAAAGACCGAAGTCAAGATTGACGACAAGAGAAATAGTTACAAACCGGTAGCAGAGAATGCAGGTATTTTATTCTTTTGTGTGGCTGAGCTCGCTAGCGTCGATGCCATGTATCAATACTCACTTCGATGGTATAAAGAATTGTTCACAAAGTGTATCAATGAGACCAAACCCGATCACGACATGAATCAACGCATTCATCATCTAATCGACTACTTTAAATACTCATTGTACAGCAAAGTATGTCGCGCATTGTTCGAAAAGGACAAGTTATTGTTCGCACTGGTGATTTGTGTCAAATTGATGGATAAGAGAGGTCACATGAACCAAGAAGAATTAAGATTCGTCATCACTGGTGGATTATCGGTTGATACCGGTGGGCGTAATCCAGCACCAGAGTGGCTGAGCGAGAAGAGTTGGACGGAGATGAATAATTTGAATGCTCTACCAAGTCTAGCTCACTTTAGCGACCACTTTAGAAGTAATGTCGAGAGATGGAAGATGGTGGCCGAAGCACCTTCGCAATACAAGGCTACATTCCCTCCACCATTCGATAAGATCACTTCTCTACAGCGATTGATTCTCATCAGAGTGCTTCGACCCGATAAGATCATCATGGCCGTTCAATCATTCATTGCTGATAATCTAGACGATCGTTTCGTCGATCCACCTGGGTTCAACTTACCAGTGAGCTACGTGGACAGCAGTAACGTCAAACCGCTCATCTTTATTTTGAGTCCCGGAGTAGATCCCATGGAGAACTTGAAGAGATTTGCAGAGCTGCAACAAGTTCCCCTCGAAGGTCAATCATTGGGTAAGGGACAAGGACCCAAAGCTATCGAAAAGATTAAAAAGGCCATACAGGGCGGTACATGGGTGGTGTTACAGAATTGTCACTTGGCAGCGAGTTTCATGCCTGATTTGGAAAAGTTGGTGGAAGATTTCTCAGAGTCGCGCATCTCTCCTTCGTTCAGATTATGGCTCACCAGTAAGAGCACACATCTATTCCCCGTGAGTATTCTACAGAGGGGTATCAAAATCACCAACGAACCACCCAAGGGTCTGAAAGCCAATTTGAAAAAATCATGGCAGAATGATTACGTCAACGATGCTAGTTTCTTTAATGGATGTAAGAAACCAAGAGAGTTCAAGAAGTTGTTATTCGGTCTTTGTTTCTTCCATGCAGTGGTGCAGGAACGTAGGAAGTTCGGTCCCTTGGGATGGAACATTCCTTATGAATTCAACGAAAGTGATTTACGCATAAGCGAACAACAACTACAAATGTTCTTGAACGATACTCCCTATATTCCGTTCAAAGCACTTAGTTACTTGACCGGAGAATGTAATTACGGAGGTCGCGTGACCGACGATCACGACAGGAGAACGTTGATGGCCATTCTATCCGATTTTTATAATGAAGATATTTTGGAGGATGGTCACAAGTTCTCTTCGGCCAGTCCACTCTATTACGCACCTAGCGATGGCGACCATAATAGTTACTTGACCTATATTGACCAATTACCAATGAACCAGGATCCAGATGTGTTCGGTCTGCACGAAAATGCGAACATCACAAAGGACTTGGCGGAGGGTGTTTCGCTATTCGAAGATTTTTCTTTAACGCAAGAGAGTGGAGGCACTGGAGGAAGTGGCGGTCGTACCATGGAACAAATTGTTAGTGATCAAGCTAGGGATATCTTGGCGAAATTACCCGCTGATTTCAATATCGAAGAAGCACAAAAGAGGTACCCCATATCGCTAATGGAATCGATGAACACGGTGTTGGTTCAGGAATTGGTGCGCTTTAATAATCTACTCCAAGTAGTTCGTACGTCATTGGTTAATGTTCAAAAGGGACTCAAGGGAGAGGTGGTGATGAGCGAGAGCTTGGAAAAGATGGCAAAGAGCATCTTTGATGGAAAGATTCCAAAGATGTGGGCAGATAAGAGTTATCCCTCTTTGAAGCCATTGGGTGGCTATGTGTCTGACTTGTTGAGACGTATTGAATTCTTGCAAAAATGGTTGGATCATGGCCCACCCACAGTGTTCTGGATATCTGGTTTCTACTTTACTCAGAGCTTCTTGACCGGTACCAAACAAAACTTTGCTAGGAGGAAGAAGATTGAAATTGATAAGGTTGAATTTGAATTCGAGGTAATGAGGGAGATACCGACCGCTCCACCGCCAATTGGTGTTTATGTGGACGGATTGTATTTGGAAGGTGCCAGATGGGATGGTCAGATTGGACAATTAGCCGATCAGCTGCCTAAACGTCTATACGATAAGATGCCGGTGATTTGGTTCAAACCAGTCAAGATGGAACCCAACAAGCAACACGAGAATGTTGATTCCTTTTACTTGTGTCCAGTGTACAAAACATCAGAGAGGAAAGGAACTCTGAGCACCACCGGTCACTCCACCAATTACATCATCAGCATCAAGCTGCCAACGGATCAAGAAGAAAAGTATTGGATCAAGAGAGGCACGGCATTGTTCTGTCAATTAGATTAAAACTTGTACATTTTATTATCAAATAACGTTTTCCCCAAATTCTTTTTATTGCACCTGCAACTTGTTCTTGTCGTCAACCTTGCCCATGCGTCCAGTCTTGACCCAACCATCCTCGTCAACGTCAGCGTTCATGAGTCCAATGTCATTCCAGTGTTGTGAAGATATCGATTGACCTCTCACTCTCACGTCACCAAAAGTATCCTTGTGAACGATGCGATCGTCCAAATTACGAGTGATTTTGATTTGAGTTCCAGGAACAGTGTTTCCATCCAACATGGCCAATCCGCCTAGTGTGTCTAGTCCGTGAATGCTCTTGACTTGTGCATTTGTGAATTTTCTCTTCAAGTTGTTCTTGACATCTTCTGTTTCGGCGTCGGTGAAGATTGCGCGTACGGAGCTAATGTCCACATCATCGGGATATGACATGAGCGCGTCAGCATCCTTGGAGCGAACGAATAGAACCGTGCACTTTTCGGTTTGAATGTGATCCATCACTTTTGCTGCATCAAATTCCTCGCATGGGTAGACCAAAGTAGCGTTGGCGAGGAATGCGGCATAGTTGGAGATGAGTCCGAATGCACTGTTTTGGTATCCTGCTACAAAGACAACATCTCCAAACTTGATGTTGGCTGCCTCTACACAAATGTTTGCTGCGTTTAAAACGTTGGATTGAGTCCATACAATGTTCTTTCCCTTGTCTAGAGATGATTCTAAAGTGATGAACGCTGGGTTGTTTACATTGATCTATGATGGATGAGACAGGTAGTGAGTGATTGCATACCTTGAGAGCAATTCTACGTAGTGGACTTTCGTAGTATCCGAAGGGTCCATAAACGTGTGCGTCTTGAATGTGATAAGTTCCAGGTATGGGCTCTGAAACTCTATCGGTGAAGAATATTTGTTTCAAAAATGGGAAGCGCTTTGTTTTGATGGGTTGCACGTACATGATCTCTTCTGGATCTATTGATTCATTATTAGTATGCAATAAATGTTACAGTACGTACAATCTTGTGTGTTTAACTCTGGGAAAGCTTCCAGAACTAGACGGTAGTAGTCAACTTTGCTTGCCTTTGATGGCATGACCAACATGTTGGGTCTGAAGAGATCTAGGTACCTCCTATTATAATTTAGTTTTATGTTGTGAATGTATCGTACGTTAGATCCTTTGCATTTTTGATGTCTGTGAATTGTGCGGCGATGGCACCGACTTTGGCACATGCTAACTGTACTAAAAATTGTTCCGCTGTTGCGTTTTGAATAACACCAACTCTGTCTCCGATTCTTAATCCAAGTTCAACAAAACCACAAGCGATCGCTTCGGCATATTTCTATCAAGAATAAATATTGGATGGAAAGGGTTGTAAATGTACTTTAAGTTCAACGTTTGTATATTGAGCATCTTTTTGTTGAGGTGAACGGAAAGCATTAGCATATGGTTGTGCTCTTGCATTTCTGCTCAAAATATATCCAATCGTTTTATCAACCAAGTTTACTTTCTCATCGTTCGAAATAATTGAATGTCTATCATTGGACTCGGCTTTTGCATAAGAGCGACATTGAGAAATGGTTTTTAGGGCTATTGGAATATAAAAAAAATATAGCACATTGGATACGCACCTCTTGCACCGATGATTGTCTTGTTTAATAATGTGGCTCTACTGGCTAAGCTCATGGTGAGGAGTTGTGAAATGAGAATTAAATTATGACCACCAATCGAAAAAATAAGTCAACTGAATCATAAAACATTCGTTACGCGTGGTTCTTTGATTCATAATAATATCGTAACAATAAGGTAAATAAAATTCCTCCGAATAATGGAATGATATAAATGATAGATGGATGAAAATGATTACGACGAAGAATTCGCGAGCGACGAAGAACAACACGACGACGCCAGAGAAGCTGAGGAAGACGATGAAGAGTTTTTTGGTGACGCTGTAACTCAGCCAGAAGATACTGAAGAGGAAGAAGAAGATTATGTCCAAACAAGACACGATTCGAAAAAACGCTCTAGGTCGACAAAGTCATCACCCGGAAATGTCAAGCTAACGATCAAATTATCGCAACAAAATGCCGACGAGAAGGAAGATAAACATAAAAAGAAGAAGAAGAAACATAGTCATAACGGACGTCCGACCGAAATAGGTGCCATGTGTAACGTCATAGACGAACTTTTCAAAGCGGACCAATCAAGAACATTTTGGTCGGCAGTCGATACAACATTAGTCCCCAACTATTTGGAAGTCATCAAACACCCCATGGACCTCTCAACTCTAAAGTTCAACTTGAGTTCAGCAAAATACAAATCAACAAAACATTTCTTGCACGACTTGGAACGGATTTTTAAGAATTGTACGGAGTTCAATCCCTCCGACAGCATTTACTACAAGGAGGCTAAGCGTTTAAGTAAACTATCTAAAAATCTAACAAAGGATGTTGACAAGGAAGGACGTATAGTACCGCACGCACAACTTCCATTAGGAGATGACGAAAAGATTTCTGCAAGAAAGAAGGGAATGGTTTCCATTGTTGATGAGCTCAAGACACAGGATAAAAGCAAAATCTTTCATGAGCCAGTCACAATACTTTTACAAGATTACTTCAACATTATCAACAGACCTTTGGATCTATCAACGCTAAGACACATGTGCAAAAAAAATCGCATACCAACTCTTGGTGCTTTTATGGTGAGTGCCTTTTTATGATTCCTCTAACATTGCGTAGTCTGATCTGGAGATCATCTTCAACAACTCCATCAAGTTCAATCCTTCTAGCAGCATTTTTCACAAGGAAGCCAAACGTTTATTGAAATTATCTCAAGAAAAGGTCAACAAACTATCACAACAAATCAAGGAACCCATACAGCAGCAGCAACAACAACAATCACAACCAACCGTCGCAACGACACCCACTTCAACCACACCATCATCATCACGACCATCACGTTCGTCGATCAAAAGAGTGGTTGATGACGCCGATGATGTCGCGACACCTTCTAAGAGGCAACCCATTCCAAAAAAGAATGCCACCCCATCATCCACAACACCAAAACCCAAAAAGACACCTGCTCAAGAAGACTTTGAAACACCAAAAAAACAAATCCAACCAGTCACACCATTGTCATCATCAACCGACAAAAATACATCATCATCGTCCAAGAAAAAGAAACCGCCCACATCTTCATCATCTCGCGATCGCGTTAATGCATTGGAAATGGATCTACCGCCCATGGACAAGGACACACTCAAAGAGCTCATGAGACATTTCGTTCAAAAACTAAGCGAATACGATCAATATGACATTTTTGCAAAACCAGTCGACGCGGATCTCATTCCCGGTTACAAACAAGTAATCACTCAACCCATGGATTTTGAGACCATGTTAAAAAACATTCAAAATGACATTTACAACGAATACACCACCTTCGAACACGATATGGAATTAGTATTCAGCAACTGTAAGAAATTCAATCCCACCGATACCGTCTATTACAAGGAAGCGAATCGTCTGCACCGTTATTACAGGAAATGGAAAAAAGATTTGGCAACAGAAATGTTACAAAATCCAGATCAAAACATTTTGAATGTTTTTACAAAAGTCAGCTATTTAAAGATCAAAGTCGACAAGCAACAATTACCCGAACCAGATCCCATACCCGATCAATCCACTCAAGAAGCAGAACAAAAGGAATTGGGAAGGACTCGCAACAATAACAAACGAAGATCGGATGTGAAGGACGATGCGCAAATCAATGTTGCGCCGAGCGCGCCAAGAGTCAGCAATCAACAGACCATGACCAACGAATTGGAGGAATTGATCAAGGAGGATTCGAATCAATTCTTCTTGTACCCGGTTGACCAAACGATCTTTACCGATTACAAGGAAATCATAAAGGAACCAATGGATTGGTCAACCATGAAGGAGAAATTACGTTTGAGAAGATATAAGAAATTCGAATCGTTTATAAATGATTTCGAAAGGGTTTGTAACAACGCGATGATGTTCAATCAACCTGATTCGGTGGTGTCGCAAGAAGCTCAGCGCATACTCAAGTTGGGTAGGGATCGATTAGGCGAGGCCTTGAAGAGAACGAAGCGGAATCAAGTCCAGTCGGTGACTGCGAGCGATGTGTCGGAGGATCACCACGATAAGAGCGAAGAAGCAGGTCTCGACTTGAGCGGAGATGAGAGGGAGACCAGATCGTCTGGTCCGAGCAAGAGGCAGTTGAAGAGGTTGTTGGAGAGACAAAAGAAGAAAACTGTTGTTGATGCTTATACAAAATTGAACGAAGTAGGTTGGGTCCCTCGTCAATACTTTAAAAAAGATACTTCCAACGAACATAAGGTTTGTCAGTTTCCTGACTACCGTCCCAGTGTTAATGTTGTTAATTTATTTCCTTCTCATTATCAAAATCCTCACTCCATGTCACATCACCACCACTCGCAGCAACAGCAGCCAATGTTCCATCAACCCATGGGGTTCGTTCCTCAGGGCGAGCTGATGCAGTTGAGTCATTCCACTGGTACGTTGACACGTGCGCCTTCGCTTCAGTTCCACTCTTATAATCCTCAAACCTCTGGTCCATGGCCCATGGTGAACGGTGCAATGTTGTCTAGTAATCCGTTGAACTTGCTAATGATGCAGCACGGTATGAATGGTTCGGGCCAAGCACCTGTCAATCTTGCCAACAAGATTGTGACTAAAAAGTTTACAAGACTTGTCGACAAGTTGTCAGATGAGGAGTGGATGAAGGTACAAACCATGAGTCTGGAACAATGCTCTCTGGAGAATTTTGGTAGTTCTATTCCTGATCCTGGTTCTTCCACCAACTCACACAAGATTTCCGATAACGACCTGCTGTCGTCTCTACGGGATTATTTGCCAAAAGAAAATATATATGATCTAATGAACGACGTTCAGATGAATGAGGGTGGTTTAATAGATGACAATTCCTTTTTAGAAGGGATAGAAACTTTGTAATAAAAATAAGAACTTTTGAACTTACCGACTTGTATTGGTTGACAGAAATAAGCGCCAGATGATGAGTATGTCTGGGTCCAGTATCACAACTGTCGAAGGTAATGTGATCACCGTATCTCGTGTTTGTATTGATTTGCTTAGACCTACAAAGGCAGCTTGATGAAAAAAAAAGAATAGTGGATGCAGATTCTGCGGAACAAGATTTGCAATTGCAAAAGGTACACAATGACCTAAAGGAGCAACAAGCAAATCGCAAAAAAACAGGTTTGTAATGTTGAACTTTTGTGCGATGACAATTTAAAGAGGAGGAGGAAAAGATGCTGACCATAGAGATTGAATTGGCAAAGCATCGACTTGTGGAGCGCCAAATGAGAGAAATAGAGTTGGCCAAGAACGCTGACGAATTAAAACATTTATATAATCAAGTCAGCGAATCCCTGAATTCATACAAAGACCAATTCGAAAGACTCAATAACGAAAAGGAAGAGTCTCTACAAAAAATTAAGTTTTTTAGTGAAGATTTACCAAAGTTAGAGGAGCGCAAGAAAAATGCTGTGCTGGAACAAAAATCGTACAAAAAAGAATATAAAAAGAAGTTGAAGTTTTTAGCTGATACAAAGGATGCGTATGAGAGACAAGAACAATCTCTATGCGAAGAGCTCGCTCGCTTAGAAAGTAAATTAATGATTGAAAAAGAGAGATACAAGGGAGAGGCTGCTTTGTTAGATCGTGATTTGAATCAATACAGGAATCAATTGCAAAATGCTAAACAAGCTGCTCGCAAAGCACAAGCAGCTACTTTACAGGCTAAAATACAGCGCGACAGGGAATTGACACAAGCTCTTGGAATGAATGAGAGATATAGCAAGAGAGCTTGTAAATTATATGCATTACACGAAAGATTAACTCACCGTGTACAACGTCTATCTTACAATGAAGGATTTTTACAAGTGGATCTCGAGGCTCTACTAACAGACTTCCAAAACAACGAGAACTCTGATGTCGATTTCCAGGAGAACATTGATTTGGTCAGTTTAAGTTCAAGCACTTCCACCGAATACAGCCCAAGCCCGTCTCCAAGAAGAAGTTACTCCAACGTGAAAATTGGAGCAAGGCGGAGCAGTAATAAGTCGCCTCGTACGGCAACGGGAAGACGTATTAACCAACAGGGTACTGCAGAGTTGTTCTTGTTAAAAAAGTTCAAGGCTGAGTGTGATGTGTTGGACAAGTTAAGGGGAGAAACTAAATTTTACCTGCTCATCTTGAGAGAAAACGTTGTTGAACCGGAACAAAAACAGAAGATTTTAGACTACTGTAACCAAATTCAGGCACGCCATGATGCAGATCAAAAAAGGTGGCAGGATAGGAACAAGCCATCTATAATTACTCCTGGTGTACTTCCTGGTGAAGATATTCTTGATGTGACTACTGCAGATGATCACGGCACAGATAAATCTGACACCAGATCCGACGATCTATCTACAAATAGTGCTTTAGGTAGTGTAATTACTGACTATGAGGAGCAAGACCAAACAGAGGATATGGTCAAGTCACAGCAGTATGATGACGAAGACAGTATTACTAGAAAGATATCAACACAGGATGACGACGTTAACATGAGACTAGACACACATGATCCAGAAATCAAGTCACATTTGGAGTTAGAGTTGGAAAGATTATCCGGAGCCAAAGAGAGCATGATGAACATTGAACTTGAAAATTGGAGCAAACTCTATACTGAAATATCAAGAGTAGAAGATATCTTAGTACAATCAGCCAGACAAATTGCCACAACAAACGGTATAAAGTCGAACGAAGTTGACGTCCTTTTGAAAGATGTACTTTCTTTGGGCAGGCCTCTGAGAAAAATATCAACAGTTTTCGGGGACATTGCACAAAATGATGACGAGGAAGATTATTATAGTCTACACGATGATATTTTCTTTGATGTATTTGACGAGGAACCAGAAACATCGGAAGAAGTTCAAAACCTTGAAGCCTTCGATGACGATGAGAGCGCAAACACTGATTCTCACAAAGCCTCCAATCCAGCTCCAATGTCAGTTGCCTTGTCCGCCGTTAGAAGAGCCACAAGAGTTACTAATGAAACGAACTTGGTGACAGCCAAACAATCGAATGGGCCTATGAGAATTATCGATAGAAAGAGTGTACTCAAAGTTAAGGACGAAGGCTCTTCATTAACCCCTATGAAGGCAAGTCAAATATTACAACAAGAAAGAAACAAAAGAAGAGCCGATAGGGAGGCAAAGAAGCAGAGTAATTTGAGGACTGAAAATACTTCTTCAGTTACAACGGACTTTAGTGAAATTAGTTCCGAGTCCGACTCCAGCGAAGATATCAGCAGTGACGACGAGAGCAATGAGGTGCTAGATGAAGACATTTACAGCAGCTTGAGCAAAGTAAGATGGACGGAAACCAAACAACGCGTTTTGAACGAAAATAGAGACCATCAAAAGTTTAAGAACACACTAGATGATCTTGACGAAGAGAAACTTTCAAAGCTACTTTACAAAGACGGTCCTAATTCAGGGTTCCAGTTGCTATTAGCCAGCAAGTACCACAAAGAATACACGAAGCAAATAGAAGATCAAGAGGATGACTCAGACGACGAGGACAGAAAAAACATCAAAGAAGTGCAACATCGCGACAGGTCACAACTCCTCAAAAAACTTCGAAAAGGTCAACAATTCAAAATGTTGATGGGTCCACAAAAACAAATTGTGGAAGAGAACGAGGAAGCCAAATCAGAATCATCACAACAGAGTGCTCAGGTCGAAGTACCAATTAGCAGCCATGAGGTGGGTGAGTGGTCCGATGTAACAATACTTTGCAACGACGACGAATCAGAGTTATGTATAAAGTTCGAGGATCCAGAATACAAAGACAAGAGGTGGAGGTTGTCTCAAGTGAGAGATGTCATACCCGGCCATAAGACAGCTTCTACAATGAGATTTTCTGACCCGAAGAGGGATAAATACTCTCTTTCCATCATACATGAGAGGGGTGTTGCAGATTTAGAGGTGTTGGACGACAAGGAGGATACAAGAGATGAATGGATTAAAACTTTCTTGTCCGCGAAAACTCAAAACGTTGTAAAATTGGACGATTAAATGTAACGAATAAATGTTTAAATTATCATGTATTTAAAGTAGTTGATTACTCCCATGTTGTTTTCATTATTAAGTTTTACAAAAGTTTACTCTGTAAGTGCTGCTTCTCTAGCGGCGGCACGCTCTGCAAGTTTGGTCTTTCTGGCTGCACCAACGTAGTAGTTCCACATTGTGAAAACCGTGAAGGCGGGTACACCTGCGATGAATCCCAACCATTTGATAGTATTTAGAACTGATGGTCCTCCGTCAGTGTAGTTTGTTAACTAAAAATGTTAGAATAACAAAGAGGAAAAGGTACCTCGTGGTGATGGTGACCATCGGCTTCGTGGCCGCCTCTTTTTATAAATCTACGACTGTGTAGTGTGGTTCTTCTGAAAACGGAGCCCAACATCGATGTATAAATTGTTACTTGGTTGACGCAAAAGGTTATTGGTTAACAATTACAAAAGAAATTTTTTATAAAACTGACTGTTTGGGGAGGGACATTCACATTGAGGAGGTCAACACCTATTAATTTACCAATCCACCAAACTCAACATCCAAAATCTGAAAAATGTAAATCCAATTGTACTAATATTCAACAACCTTTCCTGAAGAATCAGAATGCAAGCAAGCTCTGAGATGATCCAGGACTTCTCAAACTACGCAAGGAAAGGATTTTATCTGCATTAGTATAAATAAAATCATTATATGCTGCTTGTTATTAATGCCATTTTAGTCTAAAACAAAAAACATATAATCCCTCATTGTCGAACCAAACACAAAATCAAATAAATGAATAATTTAATCATTGATCAACATGATGACGGCCCACCCTATCAACGAAGAAGACTTTTAAAACAACAAATGACCCTTTGGATACTTTTTCGCCTTCAAATTCTCCATAAACACATTCCAACAGTACCACTCACTACCCATCTCCTTGATTAATTTCAATCTCTCATCGAACAATTCCTTTTCATTCTTCGGTTCCTCCTTGATGGCCTTATTCAACTTGCTCAACGCAGATCCAAACAATCCCTGCTTCTTATCAAACTCAACCTCCAACAAGATTAATTTATTCTTATCATTCTTCTCGAACCACCTCTTGTACTTGACGATGGCATCCTTGTACAATTCACTTTCATGATCAGCATGCTCGACGAGCGATTTGATTGCATCAAGATAAATTTCTTTTTTATTAGCATATAATTGATTCTTGATCAATAAGGACGCATCAGTGATTTCGTCATCTTGTTGTGATTTGTCCATCATTCCAAAATGTAAAATCAAATCTTGTTCATCGATTGATTCCAAAATCTTTTGTGCTTGTCGAATAATCAACTCTTCTTGTTTTCTATCCCTTGCAAATAACAACAACAAGTGAGATTTGTTCAATTCCACATTCAGATCCTTCAAATTTGGAACGTAATTTTGAATCAAATTGGTAATTTCATCTTGATTGAATGATTTGTTCTTGATCGAATCCTTCACAAATTGAATCATCGAATCCAATAATTTCTTCTCCAACGAATCGTTCAATGTTTGTTTGTTCTTTGGTGCTGGTGGCGATGTATAATCTACATGTACCACCAATTCGACATTTGCATTCTTTACATCCTTTTGATAATGTAATTTACCCTTGAGCAAATTACATTTCAAATCCTTCAAATCAGAATGACCGCCTGCTTGTTTGCTAAATGAAGCCAAGCTCACGAAGGTCAATTGGGTACATGAATTGTTTAATTTGTGCCTCGTTGTTTTCTTACCAGAATCACAATAAGCATCTTGAATGCAATCGTATGCACTCAATGAAATCTTCTTGGGTAATTGTGCACCCAATACGATGGGTCGATATAACAAATCTTGAACGCTGCTTAATTGATCGTGTCTGATTTGTAATTTGGCAACGTAATCGCCTTTTGGTAATTTCAAATTGCTTTTTGATTTGAACGCATCGAATACGCCCAAGTACTCATTGTTGTTGTTGTACAACATGATGAGCTGTGATTCGAATGGTGATTCGTATAATACTGAATTCAAAGTGGGCACGTATAAATGACACTTGTCGATGGCACAATCCAATGTGAATTTGTAATCGATGATGGCCTGTACGGTACCCACTCCATCCAGAGTGGTATTGCGTTGATCTGATTGGATGGTGATTTGGTTGGAATGAGGTTGGATCAATCTCTCGAATGAATCCAATTCCATTTTTAGATCCAAATGGGCATTGAATAATTCATTCTTGATCGTGATTGGTTCCACCATGTTATGAACGTGACAATTGATGGGCGATGATTTGTCCAATGTGAATCCGCCCCATTCCAATTCGATTTGTAAATGTGAATCGCCGCTGATGCTCCAATACTGCGCAACACACAGCTCCATGGTCACTTTGGGACGTACCTTCCAACTCTCTTTCCATTCATCAAATTCACCATTCAATGTGATTATTTTCTTGAAATTAAATTCATCATGCGATAATTTGGGTAGTAATTGAACAGCATGCACGGAGAAATCTCTCTTGGTATCAATCGATGATTTTGTTTTGATCCTACACGTCACGAATTGAGCGCCGCTTGGAGGAACGACAAATTGTCTATAAATGTGTCCTGGCGAAAATGTGCATTCGGATGAATGTGTAAATGGAGTGCTCGATGTGCCGGTCGATTCATCTGGTTTGATGATGGTGATGGGTATGCTGAACAACGGTCCATAGGAACGATCGGTGCTGTCGAATGCATTGATGATTCCGCTCATCGTTGATCCTGATTTGATCTTGTTACAATCAACCTTGATCGTAAATTGATTCGAATTGGATGATATGATCAATGATTTGGGATAATTCACATGTGAACTCATGTCACATTCCAAATGGACCAATTGATTCAATTTCAATAATTGATCATTTTTGTGATTGGATTCCTTGACTTTAGCTTGCACCGTGACTGCCACTGACGTGATGCCCTTCACTTCGCTTGGTTCTCTCAAATAGATACCACGTGCAGTATCCACTCTTAAATTTGGATATTCACAAGAAATTTCATATCGATAGGGTCTGATTGGATGTGAAGTCAACCAATCAAAACAATGTTCGACTTGGACCAGACCATTTCCAGTGGAGAATGTTTGGTCGTGACTATTGGTGTCCACTTTGGAAGCGCTGGTTTGAATGGCTTGTTTGATCCAATTGCTGTTCCATTCCATTCCCAATTGTTTTAATCCGCTCAACACTAACGTCATACAGCCCGTTGCGTGTGGGCTGCTCATGCTGGTTCCGTTCATTCTTTGATTTTTGCTGAGTGTCCATTGAGGTACGCATGTGATGGCCGCTCCGCATGATGTGACGCTGACTCCAATGTCACCATCTGGTGTTGGTCCGCGACTGGACCATGTGTATGGTTGATTTGGTGTTTGTGTTGACATTGCATATTGTTGACTCATCATGGGACCAGTAACATATGCTCCGATTCCAATGGTGTCGGGGAAGATTCCTCCAGGTGCGCCCACAGTGGATAATGCTGGTCCATTGTTTCCTGCCGATGCAAAGAATAGAACATTGTGTTGGTGTACGAGATCGCTCATGATGCGTGATGCGCGTGAGTTGGAGTGAGTGGACGAAGTGATGGAACATGATTCTCCGTAGCTCATGTTGATAATGTGTACATTTGACGTGCGCGCTTGGTACATTGCTCTTGTGAGTGCTGTTCCTGTTTCCATACTTCCTAGTCTGGAATCGCCGATCTTGATGGAGACGATTTGACAACCAGGTGCGATGCCGTCAAGTTGGGCGTCGTTGTAATTAGCACCTACGATTCCCTTCAGAAGATGTTAATGATTGAAATGTTATTGCTTACTGCAACGTGGGTACCATGAGCCCCTGCGTCAGTCACAACACTAACAATGTTTCCGTCCTCATAAATGTTTATTGCATAATTTAAACGATCTTGAAGGCTGAAAGTGTTAAATTCTTGTTCCAAATGATAGGGTTTGATGCACTTGATGGCACTAATGTTGATCACCCTTAGTTGATTAGTGCGAACTGTTCGGATCATGCTTACTCTGATGCCTCTTGGTTCAATTTAAACTGGTCATTATAGATGGGAACATGAATGGCAACTTTTTCATTATTGAACAAGAACACGTCATAGATTGGTCCTACATCATCGATTTTGATCCATGCCTCTACAGCCTCGATGCGTTGTTCAAAGTCTTTAATTAAAGGTTTGTTTTTGGATTGCTTTGCTTCATTCAATTGTTTATTAAGGCTTGATAAGAGTGCTTCTTGTTGCTTGGTTAGCTCCTTCTTTCTTTCCTCCTTTATTCTCTTCTTCTGATCAATGTTAGCTTGATGCAAGTTTATTACGTACAAGTCCATCTGGGAATACATTAAATGCTCTTAAAGATCCCACTTTGATCTCCTTTGAAGCTTGCTCCTCCTTGCACAGGTTAGTGTTTCATCAACACGATCACTTACTGATACTTGAAATCTTCTACCGCTATCAGTTTGTATGATATTGTTTTCAAGTTTTGCAACAGTCATTTGAACATCTCCACTTCCGGATGCATCGATCACATCAATAATCTGTACTTGAATAATTTTTTATCAATTATTAATTGTACCTTCTTCTTTCCATCTGTAGTTTGTTGCAATCCTTCAGCACCTGGATCGACACCAGTGTCAAGAATGGCGACCACTATTCCCCTTCCATCATAATTTGGATACTTCTTCAAAAATGATGATGCTTGAACCTCACTCTTTGGTAGCACTCCATTCAATGTTGCTGTGTCCATTGTTTTTGAATAGTTATTGTAATTAAGAACTTTGTAAATATGTGCAGTCTGTGAGCTACAAACTATAGTTGTTGATTGTTACATACACCAACATCATGGGAAAAGAATGGTACCAAACAAGGTTTTTTAATTTTGAAGAGTGCAATAGTCGTATACATTTGTAAACTAAAATATATTAATAACTCAATGAAGAGGGGAAGGCAGTCTAGTCTTGAGAGCTTCTTCAAAAGTAAGAAACCAAAGATACAGGCTGTAGTGGAGGTTTTGTCAGAAGAAGAAGAGATTGCGCTTAAAAATGCTCTGAAAGATACTTCGGATCTTTTAATTGGAGGATGTGTTTCTGTTGGTGATGATATAGGTTCTTGTCCACAATCAGCTGCATATATAGATTGTACCGGTACTTTCTCTTTTGGGTTAACACAAAAAACAATGTTCACAGACGAACAAGCTACACAGTTTAAATCGAACTGCAAGATACATGGTTTTCAGCTCGACAAAATCGTTCCCCATGGAAGTTTTCACATTAATCTAGGTTGTCCAAACGACATTACTCTGGAAAGAAGTAAAGTTCGTTTCTTAACCGAATTAAAAATGTGTGAAAAACTTGGCATCTTGTTATATAACTTTCATCCTGGCTCCACCTTAGACAAATGTAAACTATCCGAGTGTTTAAAATCCATATCCGATGGTATCAATTGGGCACACCGTGCCACACCCGATTCAAAAGTAGTTGCTGTTATCGAGTGTATGGCAGGGCAAGGAAGTAATGTTGGCTACAGATTTGAACATCTGGCGCAAATTATAAAAGATATCGAAAATAAAGAACGTGTCGGCGTATGCTTAGATACCTGTCATATGTACTCTGCAGGTTACGATCTGCGAACGAAGGATACATTCGATCAGGTGTTTGCAGAATTCGATCACATTGTTGGATTCAAATATTTGAAAGCCATGCATATTAATGATAGTAAAACCGAGTACAGAAGCAGAGTTGATAGACATGAAAATATTGGTAAAGGTCACATTGGTTCTTCTTGTTTTCGGTATTTGGTGAATGACAAAAGGTTCAGAAACATTCCAATGATATTGGAGACCCCGGGAGAAGGCTCTTATGGTTGGGAGATACCTATGCTATACAACATGGTCGGTCAGATAAATAAATGACTCCAGAGATGAATTGGATTCTGGTTAGAAATTAGTGGAATGTAGATCAATTAGATTTTGTTAAAGTGTGTAAGATTTGATTCATCATGCTTACAGTAAAAGCACAATTACTGCTATTCGCCAAATATTTCTGTATTGTTTTCCAAATGATGTTTTTTTTGATAGGTCAGCCGTGATCAAAATCCTATTTTTATACAATCAAAATGACGGAAGGCAAAAAGAACGTCCATGTAGACGGATTCGAAAGCTCGAGTTTCTTTGAGCAGATACAGGAAGCTCTTGAGAATAAGGATACACGCTCACAAATCCTCAGTAAATTCAATAAAGTTTTTGAGTTCAATGTTGACGGCAAGCAAACTTGGACTTTAGATTTTAAGGTACTTTCACATTCCAAGTATTGGCTTATTTATACATTATAGGACAATGAATCTGCAGGAGTGTATGTTGGTAAATCAAAAAATTCGCCAGATTGCGTCTTGACTATGAGCGACAAAGTCTGCAATGACGTAATGAGTGGAAAGAAAAACCCTCAAGTTGCATTTTTTGGTGGAGAATTAAAAATGAGTGGTGATATTATGTTGGGACTAAGCCTACAGGAGTTGAGAAAATACCAAGGAGGTGCACCAGTATCAAAACTATAATAAAAACTTAATTAAAATTTAGGGTTGTTTGTTGTGTCGACAACTTGCGTGAGATTAACTGAGAATGGAAATTTTGTAGCAGCTGGCACTAAGTTTGGACCACTTTAGACTTGAACCGAATACATTTGAATGAATACCTTGGTCACACCTTTTGTTTTTATTACCCGACATCATTGAAGCTTTTACAATAACCATGTTGTCCCCACACACATACAGATCGTCATCTATTCGAAAACTTTTGTTGACCTCTGCAAACACAACGTTCAAATATTCAACAAAAAAGGAAAGGGTCAGCCCAACATCCCCTGACTTCTTCATGTCTGAGGAAGAGAGGAAGAGATGGAGGAGTCGCAGAAAAATCTTTTATTCCGCTTGTGCATTTGGTGCAATATTTACCGGATACTTTATATACAAAGAGAATGAGAACAAGGATGTATCTTTTGGAAGTAGGCGTGAGGACCTAAAACAAACGTCATCCTTGGGACAGCCAAGAGAAATATACAAAGAATTCGGAGAAGCCCTCGTACATCGTAACCACGTTATAATGGGTGGATCTCGTTTGTTAAATTTGGATTTGTGTGAAGGAGATCTAACGAGAGAACGTAGTGACGCTGTTGTAGTATCTGGTACGTTGCTACTTTGCTCATAAGATTAACAATGTAGTTCCACTATCATACCTCGCCCTAGGAAGAGAAGTCCCAGTGGCTGACAAACCCCTTGTTGTGGACGAGAGCAAATTAAGCTCCACACTCGAAAACGTGGCTGCCAGATCTAGAACACCTTTAAAGAAAATGCCTGTAGAAGAAGACAATTCCTCCGTCATGTCTAGTTTGGTGACAAACATTAAAAAATTAACCACTGACACGAACGAAAAAGAAAGTGCAGTTGATCCGTTGCTTGCCCTTAACAACGTACCCACAAACATCACTTCGTCAGTGACACCTTACTTCAACCCATTCAACCCCAAATACTTTCACGATCAACAAATGAAGGATCGAGTTAAAAAATATGGACCTCTCCAACCGGGTGATGTTTTCGTCGTGGATGCAGGTTCCAACTACAATTGTAGAAAAATTGTCTATGGTACGTTTTTATAAAATGAACTTGAAGTAACATTTTTGTAGTGGTTCCGCCAGAGTGGACAGGAGGAAAAAATACAACAAAAGAAAAGTACTTGCTTGCTGAATTATACAAAAAAATCATGATGGTTGCGGACCAAAACAAATTTTCTAGCATAACTTTCAGCACCGTTGCTCCAAAATATCCACCTCACATCTCAGCCTTCATCTTCTTCAACACAGCCTCAAATTATTCGAAAATCAGAGATCTCGATAGGATAGAGTCTGCGATGACGAACATTAGAATGATGGCAACCAATGACGTGTTGGAGCCTTTTTGCAAGGAGTTTGATAAGAGAAGAAGATTGGGTCTATATGTTTAAATTAAAAAAAGTATTATCATTAATGGTGTTTGTGGTCTTTCGGTAAAAATATTGGACACAGCTCTTATCATCAAATCCTTTTAATGAACTACTCTACTACTGAGTAACTTTTGGGAATAATCTGTTGGCGTCCATTGTGTAAAAGACGCCCCTAGCGTAATATTTCTATTGGTATCTTTGAGCTGGCTCAGTGCTTCTTTAACTTGTGCTTGCCTGCATACTCGATGTATTTTACAATGGATTGGTTGACCTTGGCATTTGCTAATGTTGTAACCCCGCACCTACAATAACTTCGATGAAGGAGCACGATAGCTCTAATATAAAACTGAAAGATGATACGATTCTCAATCAAATGAAGTTGAAAAGAGCGGTTAGTGTTTTATCAGCTGAACCTAGTTTTAATGGAGGCGAATTGAGGAATTTCATGTACGAAAAGTTCAAGGTCCCACTTGTAGCTGGAAAACCTAAAGAGAATACAAAAGTAGGCAAAATACGTTCGAGTTCTTTATATTCAGTACCGCAACATAAAAGTTCCCAGCACTTTACAGCACTACCTCCGGAACCAAAACTAGCTACTGAGGATGATATTAAGGAAGTTAGTTAAAACATTGATTTAAAATTTAAATTCTAGGGTGTATACAAAATGGTAAACAGAGGACTGATACCAAAAGAGTTTGGGTTACTCCCTCTTATAAATAGAGTTCCACCGTTTGTCACAATGAATGTGGCGCCGAAGCATAGTTACAGACAAAAGCACACACACAGAAACAAACCAGAATACGAAGGAGGTCTTGCTTTGTTAAATTTGGATAAATCGATTCCGTATAATACCTCTCGAAATACGCTAGATATCACAAGATCACCATCCAGAACTCAAAGAAGTCGTTCTAGTACTGCAATGAGTACGAAGAGGCCTATAAGTCCTCAAAAGATGGCGCTATTAAACAAAATGGCTGAAATTACAAACCAGTCACTACTTCAAGAAATGAAAAGGAAGGAGGAAATCATTTTAGATTATAGAAGAAAAGTTGATGATCGAAAATATAACAGATATGTAACGATAACACCCACCGGTATTGAAGCCACTAAGGGATATTCTGCTCTAAGAAAGAACCATCCTCAGCTTTGGGGGAGTGTAGTAACAATTCTCAATAAGCTCGTTGTAATTGTAAGGGATTATGGAGGTATGTAACATTTATAATAGTGGGCACTTACAAGATAGTTCCTGTGGCTTGTGTTGATCATATTAAAGTTATTCAGATTGCGCAGGACGAACTGGAAGTTCCAAAGTTGAGCGAAAAGCAACTCATCTCACTACTTTTCATCACTGATGACAATGTAAGTTCTCACGACATGGCACGTCCTAATCAATAGAATTTCAAATCTCTGAAAAAAAAGTTTGGATTATATTCTGGTCCTAATGGGAGCTCTAGAGCAGCCACAACCATACAAAAACACTGGAGGATGTACTCGGCCAAGAAGGAATACATCCTGTTAAAGATGGCCACACAGAGTGCTAAGAAAATACAAATCACTTGGTGCCTGCGACATCAACATTCACTAACCAAAAATAAAATCGCCGTAATTAATATCGATCGTCACAAACACTAACATCTTGTAGAGGAATCTCGATCTATTAGAAAGTAGTTGGAGAGTTGTAATGAGAAATTTCTCACAAGAATGGCAGACGATAAAAAATTCGGAACGATTAGTCATACACATTGCTTCTCAATCACACGACATTCACATTAGAAAAACAATACCCAAATTATGGCATACACAAAACTATCAATTACATCGATTATGTGATTTGTTGGACCCCAACGTAACCGTACTATTCGTCACCTATCACCCCCTCAGCACGCTTACAAAAAAATACATGACACAATTTTTAAATGACTTGGGCGTACATGATTTCAACAAGAGATTAATGATCATTAGTCCCGAACTTTGTAATGTTTATTCAGAATACACATCCCTAACAAACCTCGTGACTTGGTCACACAAAACAATGTCAATCATAAAAACCTACTCACAACAATTCAAATATTGTTACATTGTGCCGGGCATCATTGGCCAGGAAGATTTAAGGTTGGCCATCAAATTACAAATACCAGTGTTGGGCGCCGATGCTGCCACTGCAAGGCTATATGGATGCAAAAGTGGATCCAGACACATTTTTAATTCGGCTAATGTCGACGTCCCCATCCATGTCAGAGATTTACATGGACAAAAGGAGCTCGCCCTTCATTTGTGCGATAAAATTATCAATAACAAGGATGTTTTAAAGTGGTTGATAAAAATTGATAATGAATATGATGGTCGTGGGACTGCTCTGTTGGAGACCACTCGGCTAAAGAGCTTATCTTCTTTTCAAAATCAAGAAGAAGAAATTGTGAGAGATAGGTTGTATACGGAATTGTGTGAAATGTTGAACCACAGAGCGTATATATTGAGGCCAGTGATCTATTCGAGTTGGGAGGAGTATATGACCTCCTTTACAAAAGGTGGCGGAATGGTGGAAGCTGTCCCCGACAATGTGTTCTGTTCTTGTGTTGCAAATATCTTTGTTGAGCCTGACGGTAGTGTAACCGTAAACAGTGTTATGGAACGTACTTTCTCCCCTCCCTTTCATTCTGCCGTGACAATCTATCCCATGCTCACTCCAAATCTACCGGTGCAGGCGATTAGGACTGCCGCCATCAATGTGGGCAAGGAGTGCCATTTAAAGGGCATTATCGGTTATGTGAGCGTGCAATTCGTCCTGTCCAAAAAGAATCAAGAATTGATGTTGTGGGGTGTGGACCTTGTTTGTAATTTGACCAATGATGCCATGATGCATAATGTGTTTGAGTTGCTGAATAAAGATGCTCCTAATCCTCATGAATTATGTTATGTATATAGCGGAGTGTTGAAGCACCCTGATTTTGATCAAGTCAGTGATGAGGCTTTGATGAAGGTTGTGCAGAGTAAGAAAGTTTACAAAACTGGTCTCAAAGTCATACCCCACTTTGTTGGTCCTCTGCAGCAGAGCAGATCCATTGGATTTTTATGTATGGCGACGAGTATTATGGATGCAGTTGCACTCCTATCAAACATTCTTGACACATTGGGACAATATATTGATGATGATTTTGTTAGGGCCATGCCTGATTCAAACATGGATGTTGTTTCTCAAAGTGTTAAAAATCTTGTTCACAAATGTATAAAACGAAGTGTGGTGTTTAATAAAAACCTGAAAAAGTAATAATGAAAATTCTAATTGATTCAAGGTCATTTATATAAAGGCATCCAAAATTGATATCAAGGGTGTTTAATTTGCCTAGTTAGTCTTGACAACTTCGGCTTCTTTTGGTTCCGATGATGAGTATAATCTTGACATTGCGATATAAGCAAGGGGATATGGTGTCCACCAGAAAATAAGGGTCCATGAGCCCAAAATTTGAGATAATGCCCAAACATTTAGAGTGTGACCGATGATGTCAGACCAGGTGAGGAAGAAATCTTCGGTTACCCACTTTCCTTTATATTCAGCGACAGACCAATCCCTAATTCTGATTACGTAGTAGTTTTTGTTCCATCTCCAAACATAAAACATGTGTGTAATAAACTCAAACAAAAGGTACGGTAAAAAGCGACCATGAACAAAATACGGTAAAATGTGTGAGATTCCATCCCATAAAAAGTAGTTTTGTCTCCCTTTGAGTTCTTCTAGTGTTGGTGGCCTCACTCTGAAAAGTACGTTCAAATGCGCTACAGCGTGGAAGCCCTCATTAATAAGGAGTATATATCCTGCGACTAGTGTCAATAACGAAGTCATGTGTGTCGGAGTTATTTGTCTTTTTTATAAAATATCGAACGGGTTTATTTCGTGGTCAACCTATAATAGATTCACCATGTACGGCGGAAAACTTTTATAGTCTTTTAACACATCTACAGCTCGCTTTCGAATATAAACAATAGATTCTTTAGGTGTGTTTAGTCTATCTGAATTCTGTGCTAGAGCACCTCACGGATGGGATGGGATAGGATACGGATTATTGTAACAATCCCATCCGTATCCGTATCCGTTGATAAAATCAAGAGGATTGAAAATCCGTTTTAAATCCGCTGTATCCGGATAATCCGCGGATGGTTGTAAAGAGGGATGAAGGTATAACAAAGAACAATTAGAGCATAAAAGAATATTTATTATTGGTCATAGTGTGATTTTGACATCATTAAACTGGTAATTGTCTCAGCATGTAGTGAATATCTTTTTGAGCTAATGACATCTGAACTTTTACTAAATAGCCTCTCAGCATCTATTGACGACAATGGGATAGCAAGATAGTCTCGTGCTGCGCGTGCCAAAAGTGGAAAGTCACGTTGATGATCTCTCCACCATCCTATCAAATCAAAGGTTTCTAGACTTGATTCATCCAACTCTATCACTGGAGTATCAAAGTATACATCAATGTCCGATTTACGAATGTTGTTTGTTACTCTAGTTATTCTTGAAAGTATGCTATTTCCCGTAGGATGTGTTTGTGTTTGTGGTGGCGCAGGATATTGTTCTTTTAATTTACTCCTCATTACACTGCAAATGTTATCCACAACATCATGCTTTAAATGATTGTACAGGAATGTTGTTTTAAACCGAGGGTCAAGGATGCAAGCTATAAAATACGTGTCATTTCCATCCACCATTGTATAGTACTTGTTAAAATGTACTAGACCTTCTGCAACCGCTGCAACGATAATGTCATCCATGTCCTGATATGGGGGTACTCGATCTTGGATGTTATTGAGAAAATCAGACATTTCATAATAAAGCGGCAAGGTAAATGAAAGTTGTGGGCTTTTGTTTGACACTTGCTTTGTGACATCATTAAAGTGTTTAAGCACAGTGCAAACATTCTTCAAATGGCCCCATTCTGCAACACTAAGCTCTAATCCATAAAGTCGACCAGGAAAGTTCTCAATGAATGAATTGCATTGTTGTTGGTAGTCAACTGCTACATTAATCATGTCAAACGTTGAATTCCACCTATTGGTCACATCATACTGTATTTGCTTTTGGGGGACTTGAGTGGAGTTACAAAGATACTTCCAGAAATCAATTCGCTGACTAGATCCATTTATGTACAGTGATAATACTCTAATTTTCATTA